>JAGWCC010001212.1:0-94213 GCA_022651775.1 Drusus annulatus | reverse complement strand
CAATATTATATCTGCTAATTAACTGACTTTTGTAATATGTGGTAAAATCGAATGAAGATTTTCTTATTTTTTCCCCTGAGATGTCATTAGTTTCGAGCACTACTTAATATTTTAAATTATTTGAAATTACAATGAAAGAGGTGGTCGATATATCTGTGGGTAGAACGCTCCATCAGCAGTCAGGCAGATGGAGCGCTCTAGCAACTTACTACCTTTTCAAAACAGGTTATGCGTTGTGAGAAAATCTGTACTATGAATATTTAAATGGGGTTGCTAGTTTCTTGTTGTTTTATTATGAGTATTATTTATTAATACATGTATAAATTTATTACTTAATAAATATTTAATACATTCTTATTGTAGGGGAGGTATCCCGATCCAGAAAAAGAACTCCCAGTCGAAATTCTATTTGACAAGACGGTTTCAAAAATAGACTGGAGTACCGGTTATTTTGGATACGAGAAAGCAGAGGACTATGTCAAAGTCACGTGCAAAGATGGCACGGAATACCACACGAAATTCGTTATTGTTACAGTTTCTATTGGTGTTCTCCAAGAACAGTAAGCCAAGCTTTCATTTATCGGCTATAAATATCATTCTTCAATATGGGTCGTATAGTTTCTATCTACGATAAGTCCACTATGGTGAAATGTTGGCAAACCATTTTTTTCAATTATGACTTATATTCATTACAACCTAATATTTATTGCATTTGGTGTGCTTTATTGTTGGACTATGGATGTTTATAATAAAATAAAGCAATTACTTTCTTAATAGTTTAGGAGTAATTAAGCAAATAAGGATGGACTTATCGGTGTTTGTTTCTCAATACCGTCGACACGTGGTAGACAAGTATAGGGTCACCAAAAAAATATGATTTAATCAAAACGAAAATATTAAATGTTTCTATTTTTTTTTATTTACCAAGAAAAATTATATGGGAATAAACTAGTGTTTACAAATTTTTTTTTTTCATATTTAAAAAGTTGACCAAACCAAATTATGCATATAACAAAATATATTAAAAAAAAAGGAAATAGAGATATTTTATAATTTATAAAATTCTGTATTCATTTCAATAAATTCTTAAGCTATTGTTCTAGTAAAAAAATACACAAAAAAGGTTTATCGATTGCTAGTTAAATTAAAACAAAAATAAAAGTCTTTGCTTAAAAACATAAAAATTACACACATTTAAAACCGAGGAATAAGAATTAACGAAAATATTTAATGATTCTATTTTTTTTTTATTTACCAACAAAAATTAAATGGGAATAAACTAGTGTTTACAAATTCTTTTTTTTTCATCCTTAAGAAGTTGACAAAACCAAATTATAAAACAAAATGTCATATAAAAAAAGGAATGGAGAAATTTTATAATTTAAAAAATTCTGTATTTATCACAATAAATTCTCAAACTATTGTTCTCTTTTGCGGTAGAGTGTATTTAACACTAAAGCCTCTTGTTTTATTTCCAACTGTTTTTTGGGACGCCGGCGCTTGCGTTCATCAAGATGACGATATTTTATGATATAGTTGTCTTGATAATTTTTTTCATTTTTAAAATAAAAAAATGTATGGATATCCATCAAATCTACTATTTTCAAGGTGTCACATTTGAAGGTCTTCGTTTTATGCTCGCACAACGGAGAAATGGGCAAGTTTGTCGGAGCGTACCTAGATTATTTTTTTTTCCGTAATAATATATTTTTTTTTAAATGATGGCTTTATAATTAAATAGGTAAACGCATGTTTGCTTTAGATTTACATCATTGTCATTTTTTTTTCACAAAAATAAATGACAATTAATTTTCCTAAAATTATGAAAACCGTACCCACGTAATTCAATTTTAAAAATAAATTTAAACAATGGAAATTTTATTTCTCTCGCCCAGGTATTTAAAAAAAATAGTCAATAAGAACAATTGCGAAAAAAACGAATAAAACTAAAAAATAATTAAAAACAAACAAGCGAAGTTTTGGGAACACCCAGTAATGGTGGACATTCGATTTACAAATCCATTCAAAATAGCAGATTTTTCATTAGCTTTTACGGCTATCCACATTCTTTTATCAAGATTCCTTATTGATAGCTTGTTTCCTTGATATATTTCCAGTAACTTGATTGACATTTTTGGTAAGATCGGACATTATTTAGCTGTAGAAATTTATAAAACGGTAGACACTTTAAAAGAATAACACTCCTCGCAACTGCTTTAGCGGCCATGTTGGAATTGGCGAAATGCTTCGCGCTCATTGGCCACCTAGACAAGTGGTGGACTTATCGGCGTTTGGAACAAACGGCACCATGGATTTTGAAACTCATCGTAATTTTAAAACCCACTTTTCATAAAATTTTTATTAGACATTTGATTAGTATGGTAAATAGCCAGTAGAATAAACCTCATATTTACTTAAATTTTGAATTATACTGGACTTATCGTACATTGGAACTATACGACTCATATGCCCATACTTATTCCCGATTTTTCATCATTCCAGCTATTTGACCATGTTCTATCCTGGGCTCCCAAACAATAAAGTCAACTCCATTCTTGGACTTACACTTGGGACTGTGGATAAGATTTTTGTGCTGTTCGAGAAACCGTGGTGGAATGAGACGCTCAAGTGGGTCGGATTTGTGTGGAAAGGAGATGACAGGTCTATGTTTGTTGGCGGTGACGCATGGCTGCTGGAGATATTTGGCGTCAACACTAGCGAGCACAACCCCAACATACTGTGTGGATGGCTGTCTGGCTCTGCAGCTCGTCACATGGAAACGCTCGACATAGACACCGTGCAAGATGGTTTTCATCGTCTGCTTTGCCACTTCCTGGGAAAGCAATATACCATTCCTTTGCCAGCTAAAATTAAAAGGTATGATTCCATTTTAAAACACTCTTCATTTTATAATAGTAGCTTCAATTCAATTCTAAGATCAGGTGGATAGTACATTATTCAATCTTCCATATCACAATAGTTTTAAATACATTACATACATATTCCTGCTTCAAAAAACAGTTTTACTCACTATTCCACTGAATCTTTGGCAAACCTGGTAGGCGGGTATGAGTACAATTTGGTAGGCGGGTATGAGTACCGCCGCCCTGGGAACCAATTATTGGATGACCAACACCTCTGCCACAGGTCGCCCCAAGTGGTTCGCTACGTTTGGTGACTTAGCAGGGGTGCCCGGGTTTATGGGGGAGGTTTGTCCAGGTCTTGGCGGCGGGCTGCCGGCCCACCTACTCGCGCGGGCGGGTCAGATTGGGAGATGCCGGTTGAGGGAGACCCTTTACAACCGGCTACCGCTGTCCGGGGCCGCTCGGTAGTACAGGGGCCCGACCCCCGAGGGCTCACGAGACGAGGGTGGGCTGCCCCATCAACGAGTGAAAAAACCCTGCCGCTGCTGTTGTGCCGGGTTCGTGACCGGAGGGGGACCCAACAGCAGTGTTTGGGGCGCATTGGGCGACCTCTCCAGCTGGACTCTCCCGGACCATCGCCTTCAGCACCGCGAGTGGGTGGGATAGATTCACTCGTCTGTCATTCCTGGATACACCAACCCCAGCTTCCTACTCACCCTCTACACCTATTCCTTCCCAAACCTTCCTTTCCCATTTTTATTTTTCTTCTTTTTTCATAATCATTAACATGCAACAAATCAATAACGTTAATACAGCGGCGAGCAGTAGGCGTCTCTCGGTGCAGGCCAAAAATGATGGTCAATTTTGCCAACATTCGCGGCCTGCACAAAAACTTAAATTTTGTCCACCATCATCTTTTTGTCCCAACGTCCCAACCTTCTTTTCCTTTCTGAAACGCAGATAGCCGAGCCTCTAGACGCCTCCTATCTGGACTGCCCAGGCTTCTCCCCCTGGTAGGCAAGTTCAGACCCAAAGGGAGGTGTCTGTCTTTATAGCAGGGCTGACGCCAACTGTGTGCAGCGACTGTTGAATTTAGAAAACCCTAGATTCGACGTAATGTGGGTCTTGTGCGTCAATCTTGCCAATATGGCAAGATTTTATGCGTGTTTATACGCTCACCGAACCTTAGCGAATCAGACACATCCGAGCTTATTTCAACATTTGAGCAGAACTATTGATGATCTCTTTTGCCCCGCTACCCTTCGGCCGAGTTTGTTGTTCTGGGGGGACTTCAATGTTCACAACGAACCATGGTTGAAGTTCTCAGGTCCAACAGACTCGGGCTGGCCGACAGGCGGAATCCTTTGCCCTTTGCCACGGACTGGAGCACTGGTGCAGGAACCTACGAGGGTTCCTGACGTCCAGACTCACCGCCTCCAATCTGTTAGACCTGTTTTTAACCACCATGCCACACGGGTACAAGGTTGAAGTCACAGCGCCTTTAGGGATCGTCCGACCACTGCCTGGTTATGACATCAATCCCCGTTATTTGCAGAGCGCTTAACGCGACGCCCAAGAGAAAAATGTGGCATTATAGGTCAGCAGATTGGTTCGGTCTGGCGGGCGCACCTGAATGCTTTCCCGTGGTCAGCTGTCTGTTTTCGGACTTCGGATCCTTCCAGATGTGCCCAGGAAATTGGTGAAGTCATCACATCTGCGATGGATGGCTTCATACCATCTACCGTTAAACAAACTGGGGTAGGCTCAAAGCCGTGGGTTCAGTCGACAATGCTCAGATGCAGTTCGACGAAAAACGCGGCTTACCGAGCCTACAACACATCTCGAACGTCCGAAAGCAGATCAGTTTACAACCAATTGGCAAAGGAGAGCAAGAAAATCATTAATAAGTCAAAATTTGAGCACGACCTGCAGATCAGCAGAAAGCTGGCTGCCTGCCCGAATGGCAGCAGAGCGTTTTGGTCGCTAGCGGCTCCATAGGTCGTAATTTCTGCAAAATCCAGTCTGCCGCCTCTTACCAGACCCGACGGCTCACTAGCAAACACCGCCACCGACAAGTCAAATTTATTAGGGAAAATGTTTGGCGGATAACTCGGCCCCTCAATGATCATAGGTGCTGTCCCGCCGTCGGGTTCCTCACTGCGGATTCTATATGAAAAGCTGAGGATCCGGCATCGGGATGTACTCCACGTCTTACGAGGGCTACAAGTTAATAAAGCTAGTGGGCCTGACGGAGTACCTGCACTGGTATTGCAGAGGTGTGCTGCAGAAATCGCTCCAATTTTGACAAAAAGCTTTTTAAAATCTCCCTGAAATATGGATCTGTGCCCCTCTGGTTGGAAAAAAAAAAGCGGTCATTCATCCTATTCCCAAAAAGGGTGACCGCTCCAACCGGCCAACTACCGCCCCATAGCGATCACATCGATTCTATCCAAGGTGATGGAACGTGTGATCAACGACAAACTGCTCACATACCTTGAGGAGAACAAAAATAATTAACGACCGTCAATACGGATTTCGGGCGGAACCGGTCCTGCGGGCGATCTTCTCGCGTATGTGACGCATGTTCGGGGGCGGTACTTGGAATGTTTCGGTGAGACCCAAACGGTTGCACTGGACATTTCTAAAGCCTTTGACCGGGTTTGGCACCGAGGACTTGTCAACAAACTCCCATCTTACGGACTTCCCGCATCCTTGTGTACGTGGATTGCCGATTTTTTGAGGGAGAGATCGATTCAGACGGTTGTTGACGGTATCACCTCTTCCTCTCATTTAATTAATGCTGGCGTCCCCTAAGGATCGGTTCTGTCTCCAACTTTGTTTTTGTTGCACATCAACGACCTTTTGTCATGTGCACCAATACATTGTTACGCGGATGACAGTACAGTTCATGATGGTTTTTGTTTGACAAGCCCCCAAAGGGCACAGAAACAAAAACGGCTCGGAGGGCTTTGAAGCAGAGAATGGACGAGTACCTTGAGAGAATCTCCTCTTGGGGTAACAATAATCTCGTCGAATTTAATGTTTCAAAGACCCAATCATGTCTGATTACGACTAAAAAGGGATCCAAATGATAATTTAGTCTCCTTCAACGGAAGTAATCTTCCCAACAAACCTTCCATTGAGATGCTTGGTGTAACCTTAAGTGACCAGTTAAGGCACCGGGCTCCATCGGTGGCCAGAGTAAAGTTAGCCTCTCAGAAGTTGGGCGTGTTGTACAGGGCCCGCAGATACTTCAATAGTACACAACTGCTGACCTTTGTACAAATCGCAAGTACGCCCCACTGTTGAATTTGGCAGCCACCTCTGGTCTGGAGCCCCTAAATACCTGAAAAAACCCTTGACTCTGTGCAGAACGGGAGGCCCGTTTGATAGATTCTCCTATCTTAACAAACGGATTGCAAACTTTGGAGCACAGACGCCAGGTGGGAATGCTGTCCTTGTTCTACAGGTATTTCAATGGAAGATGCTCCGAGAACTTGCGTCATTGATCCCTTCGGCACCGGGTGCATAGTCGGGAAACTCGCCAAACGCGCGCCCAACATTTGTACACGGTTGACATTCAATACACAGAGAACGGGTCGCTTTCACGACTCGTTCTTATGTTCAACAGCTCGGCTATGGAACGATTTTGCCGGCCTCTGTGTTTCCTCCCTCCTTCAACATGGG
Organism: Drusus annulatus; assembly: GCA_022651775.1. Classification (NCBI taxonomy): domain Eukaryota; kingdom Metazoa; phylum Arthropoda; class Insecta; order Trichoptera; family Limnephilidae; genus Drusus; species Drusus annulatus. Next base: position 87,662 of record JAGWCC010001212.1, on the reverse strand, counting down.
CCTCTTCAAGACCCAAGTTCACTCCTTCCTTTCCTCAAAAAACCCTCCACACAGCATCCCCAAAAGATGACATAGGCCCTGAGGGAAATTGTTTTCCTCAAGGCCTCCTGTGGAGTTATTGTAAAAAAAAAAACCGATTAACATCGGTTCACAATTAGCATAGCATATATAAGTTGAAAGTCATTACATGTCTGTTGGGTTAATTTCAGGTCTGCGTGGTTCAGCAACCCGCACACTCGCGGGTCATATACATTCCGCAGTATGCTAAGTGAGGAGATGCAAGCAAAGGCCCAGCAGCTGGCCTGTCCCGTGTTCAATGTATCGGGTGCCCCTGTCCTGTACTTCGGGGGAGAGGCCTCTTCCACCCACTACTTCTCCACAGTCCACGGGGCTGTTGAGGCCGGATACAGAGAGGCCAACCGCCTCATCAAGTACATCAAGAACACTGAGTAAGTTGAACTCAAATAATTATTATTTATGTAGCTTATGATTTTTTTAACCAATTTCTTTTTTTTATTTTTTATTTTACTTAACCTTAATAATTTTTCTAATTTTTTGATGTTTTTTTATTAAGTATTAATTTTTCTGTAACACCTATGTATTGTTCCACATTCTTTCATGAATCTTTTTTTCTGAAAATCTTTTTTTTTTTTAATTCCTTTTTCAAAATAAGATTCAGTATATTCCATCAACCAAACAGTTTTGATTTTGAAAAAAATATAGATATACTTTCTACTGTTGAAATACCAACCTTGGTTTTTTTGTATTGGAAAATCAGAAAAACCATGCATGGGAGTTGTCTTTTTCATGACTTCATCTTTGGTATCCATCAATATCAGTATCCAGATAACAAAAAAAATGTAATTGAGGAATATGCAAACCTAGGCGAACTGAATAAAGCTTTTTATATTTAGTTCATCTATTATCGCTAAAACTTATTGCTTTCTTTGTATGCTTTTTATGGTGTTCGGTTATTTATATATGAGTACATTAGCTTTCTATCTAATATGGAGAAATAAATATAATAACAGCCGCTGATAACTAGAAACTGGTTAAAAATTAGATCTGGTTTCAACTGGTACCAAATTAACAAAGAACATACATTTCTGTAAAACTAGATTTTCGTTTCAACCAAAATAACATCCAATTTATTTCTCTTCTCTGCATAGATCTGTATGATATACATAAATTTTTTTTTTAAATTTAAATTTATTAAACCTATGGTACATAGTAATTAAAACTATTATTCTTAATACTATTTATATATCAGGGTATCATGGCAATACAGTAATATGTATTTTTTTTACTATCCATCTTTAATTTGATGCTTACTAATACTCGCATATAACATTATAACACATATTTATGCAATGCTTTCATGTTATGATTTGGATAAATAAAAATTATACACATATTTTTAAACTATGGTTTGTTGTCTAAAACCTGAAGTAGGTATGTATCTATTTTTCATTTATAAAATGTGCTTCTTAAAAAAAAAATGAATTGTGACAAAAAGTGACAATACTTTTCCGCTTTGTAATTTCTGATAAAAGAACAGTTTACCTTCAAGCAAATCATAATCATGATTTGGCATTTTTATTGTTGTAATATCATGTCATTTACATACATAATGTTCTCGCTTAATTATTTGTGATGTAATTTTTTTTTATTTGGGCAAATAATACACAATACATTTATATCACATTCCCTAACCCAACTGCAGATATAAAATAGGATAAAACTTTTAAGAGCTATAAAAACAAATTATTCAATTGTACATTTCACTAAAAAATAATGCAAAAATGGCAGCAATAGACAGACCTACAAGCGCATCTGGCCAAGAGTTTCCAGGCAGAAACTGAGTTTTAAATGGATAAATATTTAAACCAGATAAACTGCAAATTTGTTCATATAATACTAGATTATAATATAGTAATAAAAAAAATTCTAAACTCTTTCTTGATACTTAGTAAAAAAAAAAAAACGCTATCTGAACATCGATATAAACACTCTAGACTCGCCTTCCCATACATTAAAGCAAAGCCAAAAGCCACCAATGAATAATTTCATAACACAACTCCACATTAAATTTTGTCACCTCGCTTCGAAAGCCATGCACGCTTCCCTACTAAATAACACACATCACAAAGAAGTAATAAATTGTATGCTGAGAAATGGGTAGGTATAATATGTTTATGTTTTAGTCAGTGTAATCCACAAACATGCCTTTGATTTCCCACTCATTTTAATATCATTTGCCTATTATTTACAATTTTTTTTTCGCATACAGGTTTGTTCAATCCCAATTATAGTTGGAAGAAATCACAAAATCATTGGAACGTCTCTCTACAAAGCGCAAAAGCACTGTTCGCTACACATTTTCCAGTTTGATATTGAAATTCCTTTATTGTTATAGCTTTTTTACAATGTAGATATTGATTTTTATTATTTGCTTTTTATTGCATGGTTTTTGTATATGCATTATTTCTAATAAAGTTTTGACATGATTTAAACCTTGTCAAATAATAACCAAACTGTTTTATTTATGCAATTTTCATTAAACTGTTTACAGCAAAGAATACGCCTCTATATCTGCTGAAAGAATAATTCTTAATACCGCTCGAAACCAGGTAGTCATAATAGGTGCCGGCATCGCTGGATTGGCGGCTGCCGACGCTTGTATGAAGCGTGGCATCAATGACATTCTCATTCTAGAGGCTAAAGGTAGAATCGGTGGACGCATCCAGTCAGTGGAGATAATGGACGGCTTTGTTGAGTTCGGCGCGCAATGGCTTCACGGAGACAACAACGAGTTGTATGATCTGGCCAGCCAACACCAACTGCTCTCTAAAACGCCATCATTTGAAGGGGAGGGTAAGTTTCTACGCAACGACGGTTATACATACAATGAGGAATTCTTAAAGAAGGTAGACGGTGTCGTTACAAACATTCTCAGAGAGTGTGAGGAGTTCAAAAAGTTGGAAGAGGATTGTAGCTTTTCCGTTGGTGAGTATCTCAACACAGAGTTTGAGAAGTACATTAATATGAACTTATCGTACGATGATGAAATACCAAGATGGAGGGAGGTGTTTGCCTGGCACGTAAGATTCCATGAAATAGACAACTCATGTGACGCTCTAGAAATGTTATCAGCCAAGGCTTGGGGATCATATGACTTCAACGGTGGAAATTCCCAGAACCACATAAGTTTTGTGAACGGATATTCATCTGTATTGGATAAAATGGTTGACACACTCCCTAAAGACTGTATCAAGCTCAATGCTCCTGTCAGTCAGATTCTTTGGAATAATGCCAAGAACAAAGAACACTACATCGAAATTTATCTTGAGAACAATGCATGCTACCAAGCTAAGCACGTCATTGTCACTATCCCACTCGGTGTACTAAAAACATCTATCAGCATGTTTGTACCACATCTCCCTCTTAAACATCTGGAAACAATTCAGAATCTGGGCTTTTCTGCTATTGGTAAAATATATGTTCAGTTTGAAAAAAAATGGTGGGGAAACGAGAAAGGGTTTCAGTTTGTCTGGAACTCCAACTGGACCGATAATGATGACAATGTTTTTCGAAAAAAGGTACGCTGTTTTAACTGTTTTTTTTTATGTTTGTCACTTACGAGGCCTGTTCAAAAGAAAAGGTGAAATTTGAATTTTCGCGGGCTGTGCACATTTGATTATCGATTTTTTGTTGTTGTTATGTTGGTACACATATGTTTATCATATGTTAGCATTATCAGCCATTTTGGAACTGTGGTTTGTTTTTGACAACTGGAAAGGTTAGTCACGTTTTTGTGTGTTCTTCGATTTTATATTTTTGAAAAAAATTGTTCACATAATATATGTTAAATTTTGCGTTAAAAATGGAATAAAGTGCTCCAACGCACTTAAAATGTTGACTGTGGCATTCGGTGAGTCTACTTTGTCTCAAAAAAGTGTTTATAAGTGGTACAAGCGCTTTACAGAAGGCCGAGAAGATGTTAATGACGATGAGCTCCTGGAGTTGTGGAAAAACAAATCATGGATTTTATTCTTTGATCCATTTTTTTCAAAAGTAAAAAATCGAAGAACACACAAAAATGTGACTTACCTTTCCAGTTGTCAAAAACAAACCGCTAATCCAAAATGGCTGATAATGCTAACATATGATAAACATACGTGTACCAACATAACAAAACAAAAAAATCGATAATTGAATGTACACAGCCCGCGAAAATTCAAAATTCACCTTTTCTTTTTAACAGGCTATGTATATGTAGAGTCAAAATGTTTCACATATTTATACATAATTTTTTTTAATAAAAAATTCTTATCTTTTAACCTCAGAGGGTTAATCTATCGAGGCACCAAAATGATGTTAAAACCGTCAATCCGTTGATCTATCAGGGTACACTTTGATGTATTATTTAAATGACAATTAAAATAAATATATACAACATTAGGAAACTTAAAAAGTTCATGAGAATAACTTTTTGTCATCCAAATAAATTTACTTATGAAACATTTTGGTTTTATTTGACAGAAAAATGGCTGAGACCGAAAGGGTTAAGTGCAAAGTTGAAAATGTGCACAATTTTTATTACGTCAATTGTAACATATTTTGTTATTCCTCAAAATAGTAATTCGTTATCTAAATGTTTTGATTAACAACTCACATTTTTAGGGCGCTGAATGGCTAATGAACATTTCTGGCTTTGACGTTTTGACAGTAGGTCCTCCTAACACTTTAGTCGGTTGGGTTAATACCGAAGGAACTTACCTACTGGAGTACATGGCTCGCGAGAAAGTGAAAAGGGATGTTGTCTTTGCCCTGAAACAATTTACCCAAAGGGAGAGCCTTCCTGCTGTCATCAGCATCCACAAGTAAATGATTACGCTTTTATTAAAATCTTTGGAACACACTACCTTAATACTTCTTTACGCTTCTTGTATTCATTTCTGGTTATAATTCAAATGTTAACACCTATTTCTAGTATTCACTGAAAATAGCTGGTGGAAACATTCACAAAAGTAACTAATTTCCTTTTATAAAGCTGAAAACATTGAACACATTTGTACCATTACATATTAATAAAAAATATTAAAACGCTGAATACTATAATAGAATAATCGATTAATATAAAATGTTAAGATTTCAACATGATTCTCAATTTCAGAACCGGTTGGGGAAGTGATCCCTACACAAAGGGTTGTTACTGCCACATCACTATGGCCTGTGACAATGCTGGAGTTGGTCCAGCCACATTGGCACAACCCATCTCGAATGCCAACAAAGTCCCTCAGCTGCTTTTTGCTGGAGAAGCTTGTCACAGCAGCTTCTTCTCTACAACACACGGAGCCTATCTCTCCGGAGCCGAACAGGCAAATGTTTTGTGTGACTACATCCTGGCAATGGAGACTGATGAAAAACAGAAACCAGACCAGAAATCGTCCAAACCAGGACCGTCTAAAGCAGGAACATCCAAATCGGGGTCATTCAAACCGGGATCGGTTAAAACGGGCTCAGCCAAACAAGGATCTTTGAAACAGGGAACAGCTAAACCTGGGTCATGCCGACAAGGTCCATCCAAACGCTCAACTAGTCAACGTTAATATGAAAGCGATGAATCCCATTTGGGTGTAATAGATTGATGCTTAACATTTTTATTTGCACTAATTTTTAAACTTCATCAAAAATTCACCTCCAAAGATAATTCTTTGTTGGTTTTAAAAGATTAACGCATTATTATTAACATCATTTATATTCGATATGAGTAGTCATTTCATGTTATATTACAAGGTTTTTAATATAAAAGTTGTGTAAATTACAACTTCAGTAACACTGGGATTATTTTTAGCCAGTGTTGAACTAGGCAGCATTGATCTCTAAGTCACTTTGTTAATCATTAACCCTATTGAATTAACAAAATACCTTCCAGTATCATTTATTGTACTTAACAATACTTAGGGGCTATTTCACCACCTCTCAATAAACTACTATTCATTAGTTAACTCTAATCATCGGAATATTCGTTAGTTATCTCTTTCCGCAAGTTTGGCTGGCAACGTCGCTTTTTTTCAAACCTTATCCCGTCTGCTGTCACGTCTGTCAATACAATGCCGTTATTTCTAACATAAACTAACTTTCACAACACAACATTCGCGCGCGAAGCTCATTACATCCCTGTCACCAAATAGTTAAACGCGTCTCTATATTTAAATAAAACATATTTCTATTTTATAACTTTATTATTAAATTATATTAGTGAAGTGCATTGGGGAGTGTCTATTATTGCTTGGTGAAGGTTGATAGTTTGTAAGCATGAACATGTTGTATGTGGGTATATTGTACTGCCAAAGATTGTTGTTATTTCATAGTATATTCCGTGATATATTGTGAAGGCGTATATTAGAATTACATACCGTGTGCTTCTTGGAGAGATTTTATCCTTGATTTTGTATCTCCTTTACGGCATTTTTTGTCAAGCGAAATCTTGACCTAAACTCAATGTCATCTAAGACGTATAAAAAATTGACTCTTGGTTTGAAAACACGCGGTCTACGTCTTTTCCGCCATGTCCTGTTCAAGTCTAAGATATTTAAATCTTCAACCACTTCCATAATTACAGTAAAAAATCAACTTCAACAGAAAACTCGCCTACTGTCAGCTGTCAAAACAGTACGCCGCCATTTTAAATCAGAAGATAGATACTAACTTGTGCACTTTACGTTGACAGCTTCTTGAGAAGTGGTGAAATAGCCCCTGAATAATACAATAAAGTTATAAAATAGAAATATGTTTTATTTAAATATAGAGACGCGTTTAACTATTTGGTGAGAGGGATGTAATGAGCTTCGCGCGCTAATGTTGTGTTGTGAAAGTTAGTTTATGTTAGAAATAACGGCATTGTATTGACAGACGTGACAGCAGACGGGATAAGGTTTGAAAAAAAGCGACGTTGCCAGCCAAACTTGCGGAAAGAGATAGCTAACGAATATTCCGATGATTAGAGTTAACTAATGAATAGTAGTTTATTGAGAGGTGGTGAAATAGCCCCTAATTACCATTATAATATTAAAGAAAGTGCTACTCCTCTTTGCTTGAGAATTGTGCCATAAAATTTTATCTCTTCTTCGACTGATCCCAATAGCGCTGTCCTACCAGCCAATTTTAATTAAGCATATGATTATCTATATTTTTCTTGATAAATGTAGTTGATAACATATTTAATATGTGTCTAACCTTAATATTTACTAACACTTTTGTGTACTTAATTAAGCATAAAAATAGTCACAAAGTGGCAGTGTCAAATGACACATTTTACGGTGGCAAGGTTAATCCGGGTTCGATCCTATCATCAACCTAGATATTTATCTTCAGTGTATTAATTGTGTAGTAGTTTATGGAATGTATCAGCAGAAGTGGCATAGTATCCTCAGCAGGCTAAAGCACTAAATGAGTTATATGACCATCAGAAACAAGTTATGTTTTTTTTTTTTAATTTATTATGTAGATGCAAATAAGGTTTTTACAATATTTTTGATTTTTTTCTTTTCGCCCACCATGCTAAGGGTGTCCCTGTGTTATGGTGGACATAATAATAAGTATTATTTTATGTTTCTTTGGTTCAAGATGCAAACTGGTGGAACACTTTTCCCTTGTGAAATACCGCATGTCAAAACTTCTCTGAGACCAGATCCAAATGTATTTTCGAACCATTGTAAATTAAACCAGTATCTAAAGATATTGACGATTGGTGTTCTTGATAATATATTCAAATGATGTGTCTATGTGTAATGTTTCAATGTTATCACTATTGTGTACTTAATTAAGCATAGTAAGAGTCACCAAGTGACAGTCACATTTAAATGTAACAAAAGTAGTCTAGGTTTGATCCTGTCACTAACCTGGATTTTATCGACTTATATTAATTATCTCTGGTGTGTGGCACAAGAGGGTAAAAACAATCCACCCCTGTGAAATATCACCATTGTATGTGAAATTTTAGATCTTAAAATAGTTTTCCCAACTTTCACTTTTATGTGAGCTACTCAACCTAATGTGGTTTTTAGACTATTATTATGGTATGATTATAACAAGATCCAGAGTGGTAGATACTCTAAATATCGCCCTGGTGAAAAACCACCATTCAGAATCGAAACGTTGCTCGAAATGACTTTAACTGTGGTGGGTGACCAGATCTGAATAGCCAGGTACTTCCCAACCTTCCTCTTCCCCATCTCCTTCACCTCTCCACTACCTTCAGCCTCACAACATACCCCGATTGGGGATATCATATTCCCACTGGCTCCAGACGGCTGGGAGCAGTTGGGACTCTTGTACGGTATTCATTATTTAAAAGATGGAATTAACATTATGTGTTTATCATTAAAATAAATGTTGTGCGACCTAAATATTTTTAAAGGGAATATTATCAACGTAACTAAATGTTAAGCACTTGTGTTTCAATTATATCATTGTAATAAAAACCCTGTCAAAACGGGTTATAAGCAAAGTAGGTTTAAGATACTCTATCAAATAAATATACTATGTCTAGTTTAACCCAGTTGGTAATGTAAGCTACTAATGTCAATGGATCTTAAAACAGTGTCACAGTTTTCTATTCAAGATAATGTGAATCATTTGTAACAATTTGTATTTGATTTAATTGTAACAAACAATTAATTTCTCGCTATGTCACAATGGTGTTGAATGAAAATATTCTAGTCCCGAAACTGCATGTTTAGTTCATATAAAATTAGGATATCTAGTTTTTGTTTATACATTTAGTCTTCGTCTGTTCCCCTATCCTGAGATTTTATGAATATACTTTGTTGCTGCTTAGAACTAGAACATAATTCAAATGTGTAAAAACATACATTTTTGACAATTTTTTTTCGGTTTCATTGATATATTGGCAAGATTATTTCCAATTACATCAAAAGTTGTAAGGATTTTATTTTTAGTAACATTAATCAATGTTATGAAAACCTGAATATTTATGTATTGTTACTCGGTGTCTTTAAAAGCGTAATAATTTGATTTGCAAAGATATATTTAACCGATTTATTTAGAGATGTGCTATTAGCCAGCCTTAAGATTTTGTCCATTAGGGTGGGCCTCGATGTCTGATAAATGTACGGTTTTGTCCAATTACGAAGGTCCAGTAGGTAAAAGTAAATTTGTGAAATGATAAATATCAAATTCCAAATGAAAAGAGTGCTGTAATTACAGTTTAAGAAGAATTTAATGGAGAAGGCGATCTCTGATCACTTGGAGGCAGCTGGGGTGTATTTTATTTAATAAAAAATTACTATGTATTAGCTTATATGATAATATCTATGTATAATGACTTTCGCATAAATGACCAAAGGTTGAAGAGTATGCGTTTTAAATTATACCAAAGTGAAACTATTTTATGTCAAACTATTTACTGATCTAGATGTCTAAATACTCACTCGATGTATTGTACCCTTGTTGATGTCTAATAAAAACTTCTACCAAGAAATGTGTTAATATAATTAATTTCACCTTTCCTACCAAGAACAATAAAGTGCATTGTAAAATTGATCAGATCAACAAACAATCAATTTCATTGGCCTGTCTGGGGCCTAGAAGTCGAAAGGTCTTATGTAAATCGGCAAAAACAGTTTTCTTTCAAATCTGTATCGATCACACTTCTAGGGATTATCTGTTCAGTGATTTTAAAATACATTTTTATTACTCTAAATTTTGAACAACGAAAGAAATGAAATTCTTGTCCAGACAAGGTGCATGTCATCAAAGTTTTAGCAAAACACGAATGCTTTGCTCATCTTCAGAGTTAAGGCACTGGTCATTTCTTTCCAACAACATACACATTTGTGCAAAAAGTCATATAGTATGTATTTTGCTCTTGGGACATTGTAGACGGGGTAGATCCATAGACATAAAATACAAGACACGTCATATTCATACAAATTGAACAATAAATTTGGCAAGCTCTAAGATCTCATAATGCATGAAAAGGATAGCCATACCAAGCAGAATATGTGTGTATGAATGAGATAGCTATATGAACGTCCCGCGTTACAAGCCCTCTCTTCCCTAACGAACTTACGAGCGAAGTAGCATGCGACGTACTCGTGTACTGTCGCTAGGTTGTCATCCACACACTTATGTATTTCGGCATTCGCTATCTCACTTACACCATTTGGTTGTGAATAATTGTAATAATTGAAATAATAAGTGATTTGTGTGAACTTCGCATGAAAAGAAACTCCATGAGATTTGTTTTTTGTTCCCAAATGATTTTTACACTTGTCAAAAGCACAGGAAGGCATTTTATCTCAGAAAAGAGCTTACAGCGATGCGTTTGTGACAGCTGGTGACAGCTTGTTTGTCAAACGACTGTTTGTGCGAGACTAAACGCAGTAAATCTCAGGTATGCCACGTTGGCTTAGTTTCGCGCAGTCACGCGTGTTGTATCAGTAACGTATCTACATTATTTAATTCATCTAAGGGTAGATCAGGACAATGGCTTACAATTTAATAATTAATTTAGTACAATTTAAGTATTTTTACTAATTGAAGATACTACATTTTCCAAATAAATAAATAAAAACTGAAGGTAACAATATTCAGTTGTAAAAGTTATCAGATTAATGGCAATTATGTGTTTAATAATTATTATAATACAACATTTTAAAATTACCGGTAACTCTTTGGTTCAAGAATCACATATACAAGCAATTATTTATGCCGTGATTAAACAACTTTCAGTTATGAAGTCGTACTAAAACATCAGCCCAGACATTCATACAGGCGGCTCAATGAAGTGGAAAAAAAGTGTTTGCCCAAAGATTGCAAAAAATAATTAGTTAATTCACTTCATGACATAACACTATTCACTTTGTTACATTTTACTCTCTCGTGTGCTTGACTGCGCAGTGGACATCACTTGCTTAGTGAAACTTTTTAGGGTTGTGGATGGGTTGTGGTGACAAGCTGTAAAAATACGTCAGGAGCTTTTCGACTACCGATAGGAACAGGACAATTATATAAGAAAGTTTACAAACTTTCTTGGGATAATACAGCGTTTCTTAACCTTGTTGAAAGAATTTGACCACAGTAAAATAATTCACTGGAATAATATGTCAATGTACCCATAACTGTAGACTATATTAGCTTTATTTCAATTCCTCGTGATACTATAGTATTTTTTTTATTTTCCTACCCTCGAAATTTTTTATTTTTAGGTATGAAAAAATAATTTCTTTCACACAAATATTCATCATTTTGAAATACTATTTAGATAATTAATTTAGTCGGTTGCTCAACAGTCCCTTTGTAAATAATATTTGAATTAATTATTGCTATCGCAGATTCAGTTATCTAAAATAATTTAAAAATATTTATTGTTATTACGACAGAAATATGATTTTACTTGATTGTTTACATTTCAACGCAAGCAAACATCGGTAAACAGAAAAGTCCATCGACGTTCCCATGATAATATAAAAACCGCACCTGTTTTAAGAATTTTACCATACCGCGACAGGTCACAATAACAGCCAATTTCCGGAGAACGCACCCTATAAAATGGAAAGTTGACTGTTTGTTTTCTTCTTAGTATCATACTATATGTATGTAAGCGGTCAATGATTTTTTCAACGTCCACCTACCTACCTGCGCGTGTTTTTCTCGCTAATGTCAATTTATGAATAAAATTATTCAGTAGTGGCACTGACTGCAGTTATTATGTATTGGGACGACGTCCCAAAAAAAGTCAGAAAAAGCTTTCAAATCAACCTCGTAGTTCTTAAGCTTATTTTAAAAAGAAATAACTTTGTGATGAAACAATTTTAATTAAAACACAATTGATTTGTGATCATTATTTTTTTATTTGAAAAAAAAAACACTGGTTTTAACACAACACGACACGTCACTAGGGCAAATATTAAAATTATGAAACAGTGTATGTATATACTCGTATATGAAGGGTACAGGGGAAAACAGGGTTTATCCGAAATGTTGTGAAATCAGCGAATGAATGATATCTTGTGGCCGTCACGCGGTAGGTACTACCATAACAAATTATTAAAATGTGAATACCATGATTAATCACACAACTACAGTCATTTAAAAAATGCAGCCTAGAGAAGAACAAGTAAAATTCTCAGGGTACAAGTTAAAAACAGGGAATGTTTTTTTAATACGTGAGAAGAATAGGAAATCTTACTAAAAACATGTCTTAATTGCAACTACTGTTGTTTTATTTATTTTATTACCATCATATTTTTAAAATGAATCAAAGTATAAAAGTGATTTTATGATGAATCATGTTCAGGTAATAAATCCTGTTTCCCCTTGTACCATTCATATAAATAAAACACCATCACTTTATTTACATCGCTTATATACATCATAAAAATACGTTTAAATATAATATGTGTATTTATATTCAATATTTTTTATTTATATGCATGAAAATGTATTTATGTTTTTAAGCGATGTAAATAAAGTATTTGCGTTATATTTTTTAATATTTTTGTATGATATGGAGAAAATGGTACTTTTCAAATATAGAATAAAAATAATAGTCCCGTAAAATAAATTATTGGTAGGCACTATATTGCTTGGATGGATTTTAAAACATGTATTTTTTTAATTCTGATATTATATTGTTTAATTATATAAAACGATATGATTCCTATGAAAACGTTTCATTTCTTCAATGACATACATACTCGTATGTACATTCCCCGTCAATCCCATTTCCCACCGACACAATATATTGTGTGGCTGGATTTCTATTCGGCTACTAAGGCTTCACCAATTAGGGACATTTTACGCATCTTGTAAGTTTTCGTTATTTATTGGAACCGTGGATCAGGCTGCAAAAACAAAAAATACAAACAATTATTATTTCGACTCTTTTAACAAAAATAACAGCTCTTCGTTTTTTTACTCTCGTTCATATTACAGTTTGTACACTTTTCCATGTATTTTTCTTTCCCCATTCCATTCATCCTAACAGAGTTGGGTAACAGAAAAGAACTACCTGGCTTTTCGGTCTGGTTATCAAACATGGCTAAACTTGATGGTGACATTCTGAATGGTGGTATTTATCAAGGCGATACTTAGAGTATTTACCACTCTGGAACGTACCGCAAATATATACTATATATGAATTAAATATGATTTATTTGCGCAGACCGGGATTTGACCCCGTGACCTGTGGAGTCGTAGTGGAGGACCTAACCACACGAACACGGAGATCTGTTTCAAGGTATACAATAAAGTTTTACAGTAATCATAACGCGATTTTAAATATGAGTAGGTACTTCATTTCCATATTTTCGGGCCGATACACCACACAAGTATATGACCTAAATTAATTGGTTGTGACATGTTTTCTAATAATAACATTTGACTTTATTCCAGCCTGGTTGTATGAGGTGTGCAATACATAATCCGCACAAATAAATACAAAAGCATACATTAAGAAATAATTCATACAATATTAAAAAAAAAAAAGTTGACTGCTTTAAATGGATTACAAAATATAACTTAACAATTGAACTAATAAAAATAGATAAAACATACTTTTAATATAATTCTAAAGTATAGTAGATAATTATGCCAAGAATAAAAAATAATACAATAATTGGAATTATAATACTCTTAAAAGTTACGCATAATTTAAAAAAACATGTCAAATAATAAATAAATTTAATAATGGATAAAATTAATGTTTGGCAGTCATAATAATTGTGTAGTCGTTTCCATCCACAGTGAGTTATATATACCTACCTCTTGGAAGAACAATACAAAAATTATGTTATTGTATATTATTTTTTTTAAACTGGTACATATTTTTGATAGAGCTATCGTGTAATAAATACGGAAAATGGAGGAAGTCGAACATGAACGAAAAAAAAATATATATACCTACACATATCATAAAATACGCTACGAGTTCTCAAAAGCATTGACATTCATGAAATGGAATATGTCCCCCACAATAGAGTTAAAATTATTAACTTACCTGGAACCTTTTTGAATATTTTACTGAAAGCTCTGTACGTATTACCCGGAAAATCATTAGAAAATAGATTAAAATTCAAAACACCGCATACCTTAGCTTTTGACTTCAGTGAGTCAACTTAAAGTACCTACTGTTGTTTGCATCTTTTAACTACATATATGCACTAGGTTTATATTTATATTATATTAAAAAAAGGATAATAGCAAAATAATACATCGTTTTCCATAAATACTGTACATTAAGTTGTAGGGGAGTTTATTTATAACTTATCAAATGATTAAATAAAAACAAATTTATAACTTTATTCCACTTTTTTATTTTTGATTGGACCGGTTTCAGCCTATAACGGCCATCTTCAGACTAGTACAGGTTGTTCTTATTCTATGGCTTATTTACTATTTTTGGGATGTCAGGGGTAGTAAACCATGATTTTACTTTAATTATATTTATCAGTATTGTTGCATGATTTTACTAGTTACAAGTTACTTTTAGTTTACTATTTTATATATCTATCTGGTATGAATTTTTATTTAAGATGGGTTACAGTTGTATTTCTCTAAGTATGATTTTACGATGTATTTATATAATGCAAGGTTGGTGAATACTGATTATTAATGAGTTTATTTTAGGTTTTCCCATCTTAATTGTAATGTCTAGATTTTCCATAAAATACCCTAATTATTGGGTTACTCCCAGTATTATGGTATAATTACATGATTAAATTTATTATGCACTTTTACAGTAGATTATTTTTATTATTATCATTTATTTGGTTTATAATTTCTCGGTATCGAGGAATTTTTAAGTGCTATGCACTTGGGTAAAAACTGGTCTTTAAAAGTGCATAATAAATTTAATCATGTAATTATACCATAATACTGGGAGTAACCCTTAGAGTATACAAGAGGTAGCCCAATCTAAGGCAGTGAAGTCAGTTTTGGACTTGTTTTTGATGATTTTAACATGACTCGGCGCCAATGGGCGTGGCTAAGACTAAGGCTACGGTATTTATACATCCATTCAAATCACATATCGACATAATGTTTTTGTGTATTCGTATAGCCACTTTTTCACAGTATTTTTATCAACAAAAATATAGCATCTAACCTAAAAACCGTTTAGTTGTGTCAAGTTTAGTGGCAAAATAAAAAAATGTGGGCGGAGTCCCGCCGTTAACCAGCGAAAATAGCCAGCTTAAGATCATTACGACAGTATATAGAAGCGGTCCAAGAAATTTGTTGTCTCTTTCTCTCTCATGGTGTACGATGTAAAAACTCGGAAAAAGTGATTTATTACAATTTTGGATGGGTTGGGTAAAACAAATTAGCTATCTCTCCATATATTGTTACTTCAAGGAGTAACCCAATAATTAGGACATTTTATGGAAAATCTAGACATTACAATTAAGATGGGAAAACCTAAAATAACCTCAATAATAATTAGTATTCACCAACCTTGCATTATATAAATACATAGTAAAATCATACTTAGAGAAATACAACTGTAACTCATCTTTAATAAAAATTCATACCAGATACAAATATAAAATAGTAAACTAAAAGTAACTTGTAACTAGTAAAATCATGCAACAATACTGATAAACATAATTAAAGTAAAATCATGGTTTACTACCCTGACATCCCAAAAATAGTATATAAGCCATAGAATAAGAACAACCTGTACTAGTCTGAAGATGGCCGTTATAGGCTGAAACCGGTCCAATCAAAAATAAAAAAGTGGAATAAAGTTATAAATTTGTTTTTATTTAATCATTAAAATTGAATTCCAACATGAATTAATAGTTACAAAATTAGAAATAACTTATCAAACATCACTATTTACCATAACCTATTCAAACAGAACATCTTAAAAAACATGAATTATTTTTTCTGAAGAAAATAATACCAAATATTAGTATCTTTTTAATAATGTTTTTGTAGGAACGTTTTCCCTTCCAGCAGTTCCTTTTCGTTTTTTTTTTTCTCTTAAACTTCCAGAAAAGCTACTTTACTAAAACAGCCTCCATAGCGTAGTGGTTTACGTACCCGGTTTTTAGGTCGACGAAATTATATATATATATATATATATATATATATATATATATATATATATATATATATATATATATATATATATATATATATATATATGTATCTATTAATCATGGATTTTCAAGTCTTGTGTAGACGATTTTTTTTAAAATTTGGGTGCTCTTACGAAAAATATCTAGGACAGTCGTAAGGGATAGCAAAAAATAACTAATGTATATATTTATAATTTCTACCTATTCTAAAATTGCTTTTTATAATATGTATGTGTCATGTAATCAAGTACCTAGGTATTTTCGGAAAACAATTTTTCTCATTGTTTCACTGCAATTTATACGTTTAATTATTTAGAGTAAATGTATTGTCGAGGGGCGGGCGGTTGTCTCATTACTAGAACCTGTTGATTTAGCGTGGGTGGCCGAATATTTACCACGGAAATACACGAAGAGCCTTTGGCAGGGGTGACGAATCAATTACACTGGCGTCCAAAGCAAACACAAATTTGGGGCTTATCATGAAAAGGCTTTTGACTTTGTATTTAATTTATTGGCATTCATTATTTATTTTTTCAAACATAATATCATTCATGCCCAGCAACAACTATTACTAAAAGCCAGATGACACGTGTTAACATGTGTGTTATTTTCAGTCTTTGTTGCTGAAATGACAGCTATTGTGTTGGTGCATCTTTTCATAAAGTTATTTACAGACTGGTTCGACTAAATGTACTTATCTTATTTTCTTGAGCGAGTAAAGTGAAAACAATAAACACAATGGTTGTGTTTTGTAGTAGCAGTAGTTATAATAAATGGTAAGAAGGAATGACGAAGATCGTAGAATCACAAATGGAAAATAACATTTTTTTCTTTAAAAAACTTAGGAATCCAAGGTATCTGTGATAAGTTTTAGTACACATAGAGATATATTACAAAATGCTTTAATTTACGGAACTTAATACAAAATTAATAAATTTCAACACTGTTCTAGTTGCACTTTAAAATAAAGATAATAATGAAAAAACATGAATGTCATATCCACAATTTTTGTATTGATTTCTGACATTATGACTGTCATGTCAGAAATATATAGTATACCGCACGTAAAGTACTCAAATCTGATAAGAGTTTTTTTTGTAGTTTCTTCACAAAAAAACATTTTTGTTTGAATCTGAAAATAAAGTGTTGGTGTTGACCGCCTCTGCCTTAAAACTTCGTGCGAAAGCTCCTCCCAATGTTTTCCATTTGATCCATCAGTTTCCATCCTAGTTTTACCGAGAGTTCACCAACTTCACGGAAGTGCTCCCGTTAGTCTGGATTCGGATGAACGAAAGAGGTATGGAGAAATATTTGATAAATTATAATCTAAAGACAATTGCATGCTTTATTTTACAAAAAAAATACTTTTATGTCATTTTAATTGTTAATAATCTCCCATCCCAGAGTTTTTAAGTTTCCAAACTGAGTTAATATATTTTATTCTGTATTAAATATGTAAGTACCAAACAGGTAATAGAAAAATAGCCTGGAACAAAAAAAAACTAAATTTCCAACATTGACTTAATATGGGTTATAAATATTATTTTTAAATCCCCACTTTTTGTGAAAATACAGTTATTCATAAATTATTAGCAATGGGACTAATAGGTGGTAAAAAAGTTAAAACATACATCAAATTTACCTATTATATCGCTATAATTTGCAAACCTCATCAATAAAACGACGGATTCATTTTTTTTTAGGTTATTTATTATTAATATTCCACCATTTTTTTTTTCTCAAAACCACTTTTTTTTCTTATTTTTTATTTTATTAAACGTGTAAAAATCTCGTCTATTTTACTACCAATTCGGTGGAAAAAAGCCATGGAACCAAAATATCATGTTTCGATATATCTGGTTATAGGTTGTAAATTTTTATTTTAAATAATTCTTAAAGTTATATTTAATGCTTAAAACATTACTATTAAAATCAATCGAACTGAAAAATGCCGGTCTGCAGATGTCCGTAGTAAAGTGAAACTGATGCTGTCAAGAATAAAATAATTGTAAAGTTATTTGTTTGATAATAACAATATTACGATGGAAATCCACTACGAATAGTTTTAATGAATTTGACATATTCATTAAAACTTTTCATAGTGGATTTCCATACATTGTATAATGGTTTTAAAAGGCCGTGTTTGCATTATATAAATAGAACTAATATAATTTTCGGGACTGACGAAACAATAAAGGTTATTCAAATAACGTACTAGTTTGCATTTCCATTAAAAGGCTTTAATATGTTATCGAATTTTCCGTGTAAAAACAGTAATACATATAACATTGACAATAGTCAATCAAAGTGTTTTTTTCCAATACCTACCATATTTCGGCAACAATATACCCACTTGACCCACTATGACCCACCTATTATATTACTGTATTTTGTCTATAATCAAAAATCACAAAAACAAAATAACAGATTTATTAAAATTACCTTCATATTGCTTATCGCTGGCGTATCTATGTTGACACTAATACAGTTACAAGGTAATATCATGTTTAATTAAATAACATACCATATACCCATTGCATAATTCCAAATACCTCATTCATTAGGACTGTCAGACGATGAAAAATGTTTTTTTTTTTGAGTAGCGCGTACGGTAAATATTTTTTTTCTTTACGTTTTTTACATAAACATTCACATAATTTATATAATTTTTCCATAAACAATGTAGTAGATAAAGTATGTCTATTATAAACATTTTTAAAAATCATATACCTTTGGAAGAATGTAAAGTTTTTTTTTTTTGTTTGTTTATAGTATCTAATAATAAAGAACAACTAAATAGTCAAAAGTTTCTTAAAATTTACTATAACTCATAATTTTAAACTATTATTGTACAACAAAGAAAAATATATATTAAGCACATACAAGTAATATGAAACGTAAACAAATATTTTTTTTATATTTTTAGCAAAATGAAATTACGCAAATGTATATTAAAAGTTAAATATTTTCATAAAATAAAATATCCTTACTATGTGGAAAAAACGCACCACGGCATATTTAGATTGTAATATTGAAGTAATAAATATATCAACAACATCTGCGTATTTCTTCCTCAAATGTTGAACTCTATAATTAGGAACTTCAATCAACCTTTTTAAGCAATTTTTTTTTGAAGAAGGTTTTACTAGAAAATTAATTTATAGGGTTTTTTGACTCGCGAAAACTTTGTGTTGAGAACTCCAAATGATTTTGAATCAGGTAACGTCACAAAAGTTTTTTTATCTCCCCACATTACATCGCAATGGCGCTGCAACCGAGAAAGAATGACGTCAGAGGCGTATTTTGATATGTTGGTTTTTTAAATTAATTTTTTAATTGTACGAATAAATACAAAAAAAAAAAATGTTTTGAGATCCGACATTTGTTGTTCTGTCAGAACATATTTTTTTAAAGAAATTGTATTTTTACTAGAGATTTTACCATCGAAATTAAACAAAAACTTCGTCCTATTCAATATAATATTTTTTGTGTATTTCAGTGAATTAAATTGGAGGCACTATTTTTACTCAATCGATTGCTGGTAACTATGATGAAGGTTCTGACTAACGGGAAAATTAGTCATGATTAAATGCATCGGAGCACTCAAATAGATTTGAAACGATGCATAACAAAACATCTAACAGTATGGTGCATCAAAGAAAGGTTGTTGATTTCTCTTGGGACCGCGCGTTCCAATGAAATATAATTTTACAACATGTTTGGAGTTAGCCTTCTTAGAAATCGCAAGAATCTTCAAAACAGTTCATCATTTACCAAAAAAAAAATCTTTTCAGAGAGTTAGATATACAAATATGTGTCAAAATTTTTATTTCAATCTCTTGTCGAAACCACGAATCCTAACAGAGATAAAAACTTTTTTAAAATAAGATCTGAGGTAGCAAAAGTACTCAACGGGTAAGCTCTTCCGTCATTCTATTTAATTTTATTTTATTATTTATCATTTTTAAAACATAACAAAAATTAACTTTTCAACTAACTAAACTAACTAACTAACCATCACGCCGTTTCCCCGCAGGGGTAGGCAGAGACGACGGACCGCCATATAACTCTGTCTTGGCACACACTCCTTGCTTCATTTACATTCATACATCGTCTCATACATACTCTTCTGTTATTCTGACTCTTCACATGACCCGATTCAAGTATTTGATTTACTTGATCGTGCCATGTCTTTCTCGGGCGTCCTCGACTTCTTTTTCCATTCATTTTCGCATCATATATTCTTTTCACACTCCTTTCTTCGTTCATTTGCTCTACATGCCCAAACCATCTAAGCGTCCCTTTCTTGATCCTATTCATGACGCTCACATCAGCCTTGCATTCTTTCCGGATATCCACATTTTTAATACGATCATACATGGTTTTACCGCACATACGTCTCAAAGATCTCATTTCCACAGCATTCAGTCTACTTTCATCCTTCCTCTGCCAGTTCCATGCCTCACTGCCATACATCAGGGTTGGTATAAGTACTCCATTGTGGACTGCTAGCTTCGCTTCTTTGGACAATTTCTTATTTGCGCCAACAGCGTTCAGTCCTCCATTAATGGAGTTTCCTGCATTCACCCTTCTTTCAATATCCTTATCAGCCTTTCCGTCTCTCGTAAACATACTTCCTAAATACACAAACTCATCCACTTGCTCCAAGTATTCATCATTCACAACTATATTGCACGCTGTTTTCGTACTCTCTCTTTCAAACACCATGACTTTGGACTTATTTACATTCATCATCAACTCATTTTGCATACATACTTGGTTTATCCTAGACACGAGAAACAGTTGATCTTCCATACTGTCAGCAATGAGCAGTTTTTAAATAAAGTTATTAGGGATATAGTCGTAAATAAAAACAATCAAACAACTCTAAAAAATATGAACTAGAATAAATGTAAAGTAAAGATAGCAAAACATCGATTTAAACATAATATTTCATAAAAATAATGTACGAGTATAAAAAACAAAGGTATGATTACACAAATAGTAGCAGTGCTTGTCGTTTAACAGGACAGGGTGGATTTTTTTAGTTTTTATGGTTTTTCCGCATTTTAAAAGTCGCCTGTATCCACAACAACATCCAAAAAAAATTTTACTAAAAAAATATTAGACACATACTTTTAATTCTATTAATCGTCAATCGACCTCCAAATGTTCTTCTTCTGTGGTCAAAAGCAAAATACATAAAAAAAAAATCTAAAAAAAAATATTGTAATAGAACATTTCTTGTTCTATACCACGAAATATAAATGTATGTTAATTAACGATAAACATATATTTAAAAAAAAAAAACACTTTACTCGATGAACTTTGAACAGGTTTTTATGTGCTAAAAAAACTGTATAGTAAATAAAATAAAAATTATTACAGTATTTAAACTATAAATATATGCGGTTTTTCTTAATACTAATTTTATTTTTCTAAATAAAAACGATAGCGTGAAAAAATATAATGCATAATACGAAAATGAGTCGCCAGAAGTGGACGTCACGCGGAAACTTTGCGCCGTGGAGAAAATATATACCCTGGAAGGAACGAATTCAGACCGTTGAATTTGTTCTTACAATTTGAAGGAAATGTGTCAAAATTAATAATCTGAATACATGCGTGACACATTAAGACGCAAATGAACATATAATTGTACTTTCTTACATGTTCACTTTTTCGCGCGCGCAGAACAGATACTGAAGATTTTTGCAGATAATATAATCATTTTGAAGGAAATATGTAGCAAGGATCAGAATAAGTTTATTGCAAGCACGCTGATGGAGGTTATGATTGCCCCTTCTTACATGCGAGACGAAACCAAATCGTAACACAGACGTACGTGTTCTTTCGCTGGGTTGTTACTAAAAAAAAAAATCCCAGTATCTAGGGAAACATCTAATCACTACTATATGCATATTATACTATATATTTAAATATTATCTATATAAATATTGAATTAAACATAAACGTAGATTTTTTGTTAACTCCATACTAACATCAAAATTTACCTCTCCAATCAAACTCTATTAAGCATAGAAATTATCCACCTGTTCTAAAGCCGTTCATGTAATATTTTTAAAAAATCGACAAAACAAGGAATCTCGAGGGAAATTCTCCCAAATTATAGGGAAAATCAAAATCTAGGGAAACATGAAGTCGGTCAATATTAGTTCGGGATCTTGGAGAAACAATGTATAGAGAGAGAGAGCTAATTATTTTTACCCAACCGATACAAACTTGCGATAAATCACTTTCTCTGGGTTTTTACGTCGTACACCATGAGAGAGAAAGAGACAACAAATATAATACTCCGCTTCTACATACTGTCACAATGATCTTGGGCTCCTGGGTCACCGCGAGACTCCGCCCACATTTTTTATAATGCCACTAAACTTGACACAACTAAACGGTTTTTTAGGTTAGATGCTATATTTTTGTTGATATCAATACTGTGAAAAATGGTTATACGAATAAACAAAAACATTATTTCGATATATGATATGAATAAATGTATAAATACCCTAGCCTTGGTCATAGCCACGCCCAGGTCCGAGTCAGGTAAAAATCATCATAAACTGACTACACTGCCTTGGATTGATACCACTCTATATACTCTAAGCTCGGGAATGTTTTTTTTCAAATTCGGGTCTACGACCGGATACCGAGAGCCAATCCATTCTAAGTAACAATGTACAATGTACAATACGACCAAAATTATAAATATTTTAGCAAATCTTCTCTCTTCCTCTTAAACGCAGCCGCATAAATGCAAAATATATCGACATCCGAAGCGATTCGGTTCAACCTTAGAGTATACTAGAGGTAGCCCAAGCCAAGGCAGTGAAGTCAGTTTTGGACTTGTTTTTGTTGATTTTAACATGACTCGGCGCAAATGGGCGTGGCTAAGGCTAAGGCTACGGTATTTATATATCCATTCATATCACATATCGACATATGTTTTGTGGTATTCCTATAGCCACTTTTTTCACAGTATTTTTATCAAAATATAGCCATCTAACCTAAAAAACCGTTTTAGTTGTGTCAAGAACTTTAGTGGCATAATAAAAATGTGGGCGGAGTCCCGCCGTTAACCAGCGAAGATAGCCAGCTTAAGATCATTGCGACAGTATATAGAAGCGTTCCAAAAATTGTTGTTGTCTCTTTCTCTCTCATGGTGTAATGACGTAAAACTCGGAAAAAATATTTATTGAATTTCGGATGGGTTGGGTAAAACAAATTAGCTATCCCTCCATATATTGTTACTTCAAGGGTTCAACAAAAAGATTGCCCTCTCCATCGGCAGGACCATTGGCGAGTTAGAGCTGCTGGCCGGGAGATAAACAGTGTATGTTGCCGATGACGAAGATTTTTGAAGAAATTTGTAGCAATGTGCACTTTTCTACTGACCCCTAAATGGTATGTTCCGAGCATACCCAAGAGAAAGTCGGCAGGATAGAGCCACGGGTAGTAACCATACTCCCTCAAGTAGAGAAATCAAATAATCAGAAAATTATCAAATATGTATTTATTATATTATATTTTATTTTATTTGGGAGACCAACAGTTTACATATAAATTAGGTAGAATATTACATTGGTGGTATGAATATAATCATTTATAGGTTTCCACTATTAAATTAAAGTTTTCACCATATTGTACATATTAAATGGTCGCGAATATAATTCTGGTCTATTGGTTTATAGTTTCTACGTCGACGTAACTATTATTACGACCAAAATTATTTCCATCAAAAGCTATGAAACTTTGAAAATATCCGCTTAACTTTTTTTTTTAAATACGTCATTTTGTTTTTTCATAATTTTAAAATGTTTTATAAGTCTAAATAGATGTATTGAAATTTCTGACTAAACCGGTTAAAGTATGTAATTTTAGTGCAGGAATTTTGTTCCAATACTAAGCCAAAAATGCTAAGGGGAATATTTATGTAGATAATAGAAAAATATTATAGTAGGTTCAAGAAAATAACTTATAACCCACCCAATAGTTGACCTATTTTATTGATTGGTGTTATAAAAGATGTAAATTAAAATATAGTTACTCTTTGGGAACTCTAACGGTTAATGTAGTTCGTAATCGATGCTATGAATATTGCCTATATTTAGGAGGAATGATCCGTTACCGACCTCGCACGATAAGTATAAAACTTGTAATACGTTTGGTATTGTTACCCAATAATTAATTTAAAAAAGCTTTATTGCAACCTCAATAACTTTTCTACGAAGTTCTGAATTTGGTTCTAACGTTGAGATCATAAGACTCTCGCAATCCAATGAATGCGGGAATTTTCAGGTAAAGTCAAGTTTGTGTTTCTAGTAGCTTATAGAATACGTTAATCTTTGTTTACGCATGTAATGTAATTTTCATAGTGCAAACCCAATATAAGTGTCTCGAATTATCCCTATGGATAATAGGTAATCGAGATAATAATTGTTATCGTGAATCGTGACATCTGGCTGTAACCAACATTTCACAACTTTTCTATGTATCATACATTATTCAATTATGACTCATATGTCTGAGTGTTATTTAAGGGGTAATCTAAAAATCTACTTGCATAAAGTTAAACAAAACTCTTGTTACAACACGGGTTTTACGGTGTTTCACACTAAAAACATTTAGAAAAGCAACGAATATCGAACTATAAATATGCCATTAAATTGCGTATCTACGAGTAGCTTTTGTTCCTCATAGAACTGGTTTACCTCTTTTTGTGAACATGGCACTATAAAACACAAATAATTGGTACGTGCTAGGTATATTATTCTACAACAATGTTACGCAACATTATGAAATACAAGAGATTGGCTTTTCCCTGCCCCCTAATTGAATTGTCGTCAGTGTTGATGTTTGCGGCATTTTACGACCTTCTCGATACTATATGGCGCGAGAGATATTTGTATTTGGCAAGTACCACCCACAACTACACTAGTTCGATTGATGGTTTTTATTGTTGTCCCCAGGGTGACCATTATTGGAGAAGAGCCTGGAATGCCAATGATGTTCCTGCTGAGATATCTGGGATTGTCCCCGCCAGCTGGAAGGATAGACACCGCAGCCATCGCCAACATCACCCCGTCGACCGATCGTATCGACAAGGTTGCAAGCATTTACAGATACGAAATGCTTAAACACACATTTATTGCGATTTGCCCCGTGTTTGCAAATGGTTTATACCATTAACATTATCATTTTCCAGATAATTCTGGCAGAGATTCTGCGATAAGCAACGGAAAATCACACTCCCAGAAACAGTGAATAATTATTGTTCTCGAGCTTTGGGCTAGTTTCTGAATATTGTATTGGCTTTATCTTGTCGTCAGCTAATTGGACAATGTGTTGCTATGATTGGCTCGTGATATTTAAATATGTTTTTCATTTTCTTGTATTAGCTCACAGTGTGATCATGTTTCTATTTAATAGTGGGTCTTACTTATAACTCTTAATTTACAAATAATACGTACAATAGTGAATTACTTGCCTTATATGGCTGCTTAAACCAAGCCTGTATTAAAAAGTGTGGAAAATTGCGATAAAAAGTATTTAAATGGTAGGTTGTCTGATTGTTTCTATCTTTCCAACGGCGCTAGAGATCCCCTCAGGTCAAACAATCAACGAGGATCGTTTACTATGTACCTGTGGTTCTAATATTAACAATCAGTATTTTTGTTTTCCAGCCGTGGTTTAGGAAAGTCTTGGGAATGCCCCCGAGCAAGTCGAGCGGCGAGAGGAACATAGAAGGGGGGGAGCTGCAGACGATGTTGCAAGTCAACAACGAGAAGACAGATTCCAAGAAAGTGGGGGAAGTCTGCCTTCTGACGGAAAGCCCCTTCAGAATTCTAAGGGTAAGTTCATTTGAATCTATTTGTATGAAGCTCACGAAGCACATTGATATTCATATAAAACAGCATTTTTTAAATTTAAATTTTGAAGGGAATTTTTTGTAATATCACAAAATCAATAACGACATTCGAACAAATAAAGCTTTATTTTTAGGTATTTTATCCGTGCTTTTTGTGTTACTATCTACTGACTTGAATGTGCATAATTTATTATAATTCATTGAAATAAAATCAATACTGGAGAGTGTTTGGAAATTGGGCCCATCGTCATTTTCTTATTATCTATGTTTGTGAACCCCGGTCCTGATATACATATGCATGTGTAAATTTCCGTAAATGTAACCTGTAAATTAATTCTTAAATGTACCTACTTTGAAATTATGTCGAAACATACTTACTTTTCAACTTTGAAATAAGTGTTTGACATAATATTGGAACGAATTGTATACCATACACTTCATGAGATTTTTGATACGTAATAAAAAAAAATTTGTAATGATGATTGATCATGTTGATGTACAATTTGATCAATCGATTATATAAAATATGCCTTGCGTGAAAGATATCAAACGTTGCTCGCTACCGTATTTCACATTGTAATCTGTATTATTCCAGTTGTTTCCAGGTTTTACCACAGACTTCCTCACATTTTATTCTAAATATTTCTTCTTATTGAACTTTTGAAACGTTTGTAACCACGAGTATATGGCGTCTTACCCATGTTTTGACAGTTAATCGGATGTTACAACGCTCCATTTATCATGGTGGAAATAACAATGCCTTCGAAATTTAGATTAAAAGCTTTTCGAAAACCTTTGGAAAATCGCTCGATGACAGCACTGGACGTGGGCCGAAAAAATCTCCATTAGTTTTTGTGTCCCGGAGGAGGGGGAGAATTACACAACATGTTTTTATAAAATCCACAATGGACGTGGAATTGAAATAATTGATCCTGCCTCGACAAGGTCAAACGTAATGAAGTTTCCCTCAAGAGTCGTTAGAATTAGCACTGTTCATTCTAATTGTAATTGAAAACGTCGATTCGACGTGTTTTTGGAATACATGTCATTACTAAAGCCAGACAGATGTTAACAAGTTATTTGTGTAATTACAAAATAAACAAGTAGCAGAAACTCTACGAAGTTTGTAATTTATTTTCTCCTTCGTCACGCGAAAAGTTTTTATATCTAGAATTATACTGTGGTAATTTACGTACTTTCTACTGTGTTTTAAATGCCAATGGATTGTTTCTATAGAATACATCGTTCACCAATTCACCAAAACCCAATTTTCTACTTGAACATATTAAGTTATCGGTGCGTAACAATATATTCAACAATGTAATACATTTATTCACTCTAAAAGGGCAAAATAAGACAAATTACCTATCCATCAAGCAAAAATCAATATTATGAGGTCCACGGCAATAACATCATCTTTATAGTTTCAATATCGATTTTACGACAGCAGGAACGCAATCATAAATTACAATATCGAATTACCATATTAATTTAATTTGGGTTTTCACAAAAAATAAGCAATTATTACCAATCTCTTTTAATTACTGTACAAAAATGGTCAGTGAAGAACTGAATGCAGCATTTGCCATTGAAAAAAATTTAAAGGAAGCGAGCTTAGCAGTCCACAGTAGAGTTTTTGTGCCATCAATCTTACCCTGATAAAATGGTACTGGGAGAAGAAAGAGGAATATAGACTCGATGCAGTAGAAAGTAAATCCCAGAGGCGTGTGTATGGTAAAACCTCGTATGACTTCAGTACAAAATAAGATATAATTAAATATTGCCAGGCCCATGTTAGTACCAAAATGAAGAAAATTTAGAAAGGGGCGCTTTAATGGTTTCGACACGTAGAACGGAAGATTGTAGAAAGGTGAGTGATGATAATATATAACGTCAAAATGAATGGCAAAAAAAGTTGGGAATACATGGTACGATTGACTTAAACAAATACTTGAGTCGGGTCATGCCGTGTTACATATTCACTTAGTATTAAAACCTTTTTTTCAATGTGAAATGGCGGCCAGTATTTTTGTTTAAATACTCAACAATATTAACCACTATAATATAATGAAGTAACAATATAAATAAGTATTTCCATAATACGATCATCTCATTTTATAAAATGTTAATTGAGGTCGAAGCCGCTTTTCGCAACCTTCTGGAAGATCGTATTGAAGAATGTGACTGCGGTAATGAACAGAATGACAATGGCGATGACTGTATCGTAGGCAGCAGAGAGTGGCAACGTGGACGAGTTCCGCTCGCTGTACTCCGCGCAGCCCGAGCGGCTGGCCGTGCGCGACGGGCGCGGGCGCGGCCCCGCACACCTGGCTGCCGCGCGCGACCGTCCCGGCATCCTGCGCTTCATACACTCGGCCGGCGGAGGTGAGTCACTGGCTCCTATATTGGAACACTGCGTTTCTTTTCACTCCAATTCCATTTTACAATCGTCCATTTCCATCTTCCAAAACTCCATTTTTACATTTCCACTTGTCCAAATTCCTCTAGTCCACTTCCACTAGACCACTTATAATGGTCCTATTTCATTATTCCTTCCAATTTCACTAGTTATATTCCACTAATTCAATTCCACTAGTCCAATTTCATTAGTTCACTTTCATTAGCCAATTCAACTGGTCCAATTCCACTGGTCTTATTCCACTATTTCATTTGTTCATTTTCAATATTGACCGATTCTACATCTAAAATCCCAGTAACCTATTTCTACCAGTACCTACAATACAACTAGTCTATTTCTATAAGTTCAATTTCATTATTCCAATTCCTCTTGTCCAAATTCGATTGTCTATTTCCTTTAATCCAGTTCTACCTATCCAAGTTGACAGCCGTTGTTAGTTGGTCCAATCATCTGCGACTGCGATCACCTTTCTTCGTTATATTTGTGATGAATCTAAAGCTCCCCACTCTCGAGCGATCCATTTGTCTCGGTGGCTCGGTGGCTCAGAGGCTCGGCGTCGCGGATTTTGGACTTGCCGAAAATCCAACCGAGCCTGTCGATCCACGCCGACCCATCTGACACAACGAGTTTTGGATCGGCGCGAGGCCGTTTGGCCTGTTGGATCGCCCGTGAGTTAAGACAATGTAATACTATTAGAGTAAGAATATGCATGGAGAGATAGCTAAATATTTTTACCCAACCAATACAAATTTGCTATAAATCACTTTCTCCGGGTTTTTACGTCGTATACCATGAGAAAGAAAGAGACAAGAAAAGTTTTCATATAATATTGCAGCACTTCTAAGTATGTAAAAATGTTCTCCGTCCGCGCTAACTTCACATTATCGAGTCGTATAACTTACATCAACGGGTTTTAAGGTTTTTTCCTTCATTTGTGTTTATTAAAAAACTTGCAGTGGTTATACAAATAAATCAAACATGATGGTGATATGTGCTATGCGTGAATGTTCAAATAAGACCAAACAAAAATTATAAAACATCACTTTTCAGAGATATTTCAACAGTTTTAAATATTTTTGACCAAACTTTACAATTTTCACATTTTTAATGATATAAAGACATAAAATCAACAAAAATCTTTATTTGGGAAAACCTTACGTTATTAGTATTTGTGTAATATTTTGACATTATAAATAACTTTTATGGTGTATTGATATTGTTTTCTTTAAAATGTTTATTAAAAATGTCCGAATTCCATGTGGGCGATAACTAAAAGGATATCCAACATCCTTTAATATGTCTTTGTCTCTTTCTTTCGAGTCAGTATAAATAAAGCTAACGGTTCTGACTACCAGTGGCGGCTCGTGACTTTTTAGTGTGCTAGAGTGCTAAGATTGAAAAATAACGTCATCATTGATGTTGTTGTGGCCGAAAACATTTTTTATATTTTTTCGAAATTTCAACTTTTTGTATGAAGATTTTTCAGAAATTCGTGCAGTGCACCACCAAAACTGAAAAATCCTGAAAATCTTCATACAAAAAATAAAATCTTGCAAAAAAATAAAAATCATTTTCGGCTACAACAACACTAACAACGTCGTATTTTTTAATCTTAGCGCTCTAGCACACTAAAAACTCACGAGCTGCCACTGCTGACTACACTGTTTCACAAAAGTACCTCTCCATGTATATTCTTACTCCAAGGCAATACTATTGTAGAGCACGAGAGGACGATTCGTTTCAGCAAAAAATGTTTCATGTTGTGTAATAATTCTTTCAGAACTTTTATTGTGTCAATGTGAAATTTCACTTTTTCCAAGAGAAAGGCGCTACACGAAACAAAGTTACTTTCAGATTTATAAGATGCCATGCCATGCGCCAGCGTTCGCTCTAAACTTCGCTAGCATGTTTGGAGGTTTTTAGGAAGGAAGTTTTATTTTAAACCACCGATCATGTCGCGCAGATTCAAAGTTGCGAGTCCACCAGCTTAGAGAGAACGTTGCCATACGATATTGAAAAAAACATATCACATGACACATACAATAAATGAAACCTTTTGACAAATATAGTTTGATGCTTACGTAGGTACTTTTTACTGAATTACGAATAGCGAACCTGTGTTAAATATTTAAAGCGACTATTATGGATTGCCTAGTAAACGCGTGAGTTTCCTGCGAATGTGGAAGCGAAGGGAGCACGTATCAATGCTGGATTGTCTCTCTATTTAGGTGTATTATTTCTTGTTCTCTCGTTGAATTTTCTAGATCTCAATATCCAGGATAATGCGGGCAACACTCCGCTGCATGTCGCCGTTGACCACGATGCATTGGAAGTCATTAATTACTTACTGCAAGTGTAAGTATTTTATTTGAAATGTATTTTTTTCGTGAAAGCCTTTAATTCATTTAACATTTTAATGATTTTTTTATAATAAATGCACTCATATATAGTGAATGTCGTGCTTGAATAAGAGCCCTCTATTATGTTTTTTAACGATCTGGTTGAATTAATTAAAGTGCACGTATCTTATTTATCTTTATGACTGACACTTTATGGCTTTAAATGACCTTAAGCGCTATGAACAATGTCCAGAGGCGGCTCAAGCCTCTTTTAAGGGACGGTTGACATGTATAAAAAATATATTTGCTCTAAATAAAACTTTCACTTCCTCCCAATGGTAATATTTTATGCGAGGGGATTTTTGTATACCGGAATTTTTATGGAGAGTGAAAGGAGAAAGGAATTTTTAATAAAATATCTGATTTATTCAATTTCCGTGATTGCTGTCGAAACTTTTGACAGTATTGAGCATTACACGTAATACATTACAATTTTTTAAATATTTTTCTGCAAAGTGTCTTTTCATGACACTGCAACCATTCGACGATCAATCGAGGACCCGTCCCGTTGTACTCTCACCACGAGTCGCCCGTGCTATGTATACACAACATACATTGATAAAATAATAATATTACGACGATAAAAAATATTTTCTAAATTAATAGAATTAATTAAACATAGAGTGCCGTGACACAGAATATTTCTAAATAGCATGTATTCAATTTTGGTTATTAAAATCCCACTTAAATAATATTACTGTACTTCGTGCACAAATGCCAATGATGAGAGAACGGTAAAATAAACCCTGATCACTTCTGAATACTTAAGTATGTGTTTTCAACTTTCTTCGCGTTTGATATTGTCACAATTCAACGATTTGAGCCATTTAGTTTTTTCTAAATTTTAATGTTTCCCTTAAGCGTCGACCCTGTGCCCGTTTCAACTTGTAACAGCAAAAAAAATGCCATCAGCTGACAAATATAACAACATGACCGATATGATTTTTATCTGATCAGACATTGTTCAAACAACAAAAGGGCGCTAATTATTAAATTGTGACGATGTCAAATATGATAAAAATTTGAAACAACCCCAAAGCCAAATTGGTTACGGAAATTCTCTGCTATACGAATAATGACAAAAAACAATGTCCGTCAGGCCGGTGGACACCAACATCCTGAACGAGAAGAAGCAGGCGGCCGTGCACCTGGCCACGGAGCTGAACCGGCCGCTGACGCTGCGCGCCATGAGCGAGCACCGCCACGTCATCGACATCCAGCAGGGGGGCGAGCACGGCCGCTCGGCGCTGCACCTGGCCGCCATCTACGACCACGAGGAGTGCGCCCGCATTCTGGTAACAACACCCCCCGTTAGCTAACCGCCGCGCCACTCCTCCTCGGGAGCTCCCGAAGCTGCGAGAATACCACCCACACACCCAACTCTATCTTGGTACACACTACTTGCGCCATGTTCATATTATATTTGCGTAACTTCTCTAGATCACTGAATTCGGCGCATGTCCCCGCCGCCCGTGCAACAACGGCTACTACCCAATCCACGAGGCGGCCAAGAACGCCTCCTCCAGGACCATCGAGGTGTTCCTGCAGTGGGGCGAGTCGAAGGGCTGCAGCCGGGAGGAAATGATATCCTTCTACGACTCCGAGGGCAACGTCCCCCTGCACTCGGCCGTGCACGGGGGAGACATCAAGGCTGTGGAACTCTGCCTCAAATCTGGGGCCAAAATATCGACACAGCAACATGACTTGTCTACGCCCGTTCATTTGGCTTGCTCTCAGGTACAAAATGGACGTACATTACACACATAAAATTATCAATTTGCATATCTGAAAAGGCATAATGCATATTGGGCCTTTTTGTCATGAATGTACATTTCAGCCATTTTATTCCTATGAGCATAATTTTTCCGAGGTCCTATGAATTATTATCGTATTAAATCTCTTCAAAAATTATCTTAGTTAAAAACACGTAATCCCGGCGACTGAGAGGGGTTCATTGCGACTGTCGTGTCGTATCAATCTAATATCTAAAGCAAATTCAACGAACGTTTCAAATCTGATGGGAGGTATGATATGCTTAATTCTATTAGATTATTTTTATAATTTCCATTTGATACGTACACACTTCCCAACTCGCAGAAGTAACTACCAAGCTACTACAAGTTTCTACGAGTAATACTAGTAATTACTTCATTAATTAATCTTGTATTCATTAATGACAACTCGTATTGTATGTAACGCGTGTTTCACATGAAAAAAAAAATTTTTTTTTTCTAACCCAGAATCGTTTTCATAGAACACACCATGCATGTATAAAACGAAGCGACACTTAAAAGCTTTTAATTTATCATAATTAAAACTTTAACATATTAAGCTATAAAAAATCCCCGAGAGGATAACTCTACGCTGGCCGAAAACGTTAACCCTTATAAAAATTTTTGCACTTCAAATGACAGCCATAATGATAAAATGATTCCAGGGAGCAATTGACATTATCAAACTCATGTTCGACATGCAACCGTCGGAGAAGGCCGCGTGTCTCATGTCATGCGACGTGCAGCGTATGACCCCGCTACACTGCGCAGCGATGTTCGACCACCCGGCCATCGTGGAGTTCCTGATTGAGCAGGGTTCGGACATCAACCCTCTGGATAAGGAGTTGCGATCTCCGCTGCTGCTGGCTGCTTCGAGGGGGGGCTGGAAGACCGTACACACCCTGGTACATAACCTCTTTAAAACTGTTTTAACATTTTCTTAACGAGGGTCCTAACTGCCCGGAGTCAGTGGGACATCGTGATATGGTATCCCCGACGAGGCATATTGTAAGGTTGAAGGAAGTGGGCAAAATAAGTAGGTGAAAAAGAGGAAGGTTAGGAAGTACCTGGCTATTGAGATAAAATCATACAACATAGCTGAAGCCATTTCGATTCTGAATAGTGGTCTTTAACTAAGGCGATACTGAGGGTATCTTCCACTCTGAAAACTGGCCTAATATATTTATTTTTAGCTAAACAATAGAAAGTAGCTATAATATATACCACCATTCCACCAACATTCTAAATTATTAAATCAGTGAAAGTTTGTAGGTAGTTTAAATTGACTTGTTAAGTTGTAATATTTTTTTTTTACAGATTCGTCTTAACGCGAATATTGGATTGAAGGATATGAATAATAGGAACGTTCTTCACTTGGTTGTTCTTAATGGCGGACGTTTGGAAGACTTTTCTAATTTGTACAAGGTAAGATGGTTTAGATTGATTTATTAATCAATCACAGTTCATTACATCGTACCTGCCGGTTTATGCTTAATCCCAAAATAGTACTTACCTGCGTTAATTGTTTTCAGGACGAGGAGGATAAAAACATCCACAAGTTACTTAACGAAAAGGACAACATGGGATGCTCCCCCCTGCACTACGCCAGCAGAGAAGGACACATTCGCTCCCTCGAAAACCTTATTCAGCTCGGAGCCTGCATCAACTTGAAGAACAATAACAATGAGAGCCCTCTGCATTTTGCAGCCAGGTAAATGAACTGTCTTCCACAGATTTAAAAACTCGTCTGTACGGGGTGCGGGCCACCGTAAGATGGGTTCTTAACTGCAATCTCTACAAACGTTAACAACTACAACTATTAATTTGTATGTCAGCAAGTGAATTTCAGGTAAATGGAAATATGCTGAAATCCTAAATATTATGAAACACTATAAAAACTCAATAATTAACCAAAAAACGATGAGAACTTAACATAACGAATTCTGGCCTAAGAAATATTTTTAGTTACCTACTAAACCAAATTACAGAATGTGAAAAAATAAACAGACGTATGTATATTTTTGTTTGACGTCTACAAGGACATTGTACGTACTCGTACACACATTTGAACAATTTCGAAAATAGTAACAATGAGTGTATGTATTGGAGTATTTATTTTTGAAGTCCTGCCCGGAGTCAGTTGAATTATGACATCTCCAATCTGGGTATATTAAGGAAGTGGGGCGTGGAAGAAGATGGGCAAGAGGGAGGTTGGAGAGTATTCTGAGTGGTGGTTTTTCACCAGGATGATACTGAGAATATTTATCACTCAGTAACGTAAATATACTAATTTTGTGTAAAATAGCACCTATAAATTAAATATAATTTGTTTGCGCACCCCGTGATCTCAACCTGCAACTTTTGGATCCAACGCCGAAGATCATTGACCGCTAGTCCACGGAGGTCGTCATAGAACTAAAAACCAAAGGTATACTTTATATTTCAGTCAACAATAGCAATGATGTAAAATCTCAACAGAAAAAGATGAAATGCTCGTATGATGGCCTCTGTGGTCGAGTGGTAAGACGCTCGACTGCGAATCCAGAGGTGTCGGGTTCAAACTCGACGTGCGCAAATAAATTTTATTTAATTAATTTATGTCATAACACATTCAATTCATATAAAATAATATATAGTATATTTGCGGCACGTTCCAGGGTGGTTAGCCGTGTTTGGTGATCAGATTTGAATAGCCAGGTACTTCCTTGCCTTCCGCCTCTGCTTGTGGCGGTTAAAGAACGATAATGATAATGTCCAGGTACGGGCGCTACCACACAGTCTGCCAGCTGCTGGACTCGCTGAAGGGCGCCTTCATCATCAACGAGAGCGACGGCGGCGGGCTGACGCCGCTGCACATCGCCTCGCAGCAGGGCCACACCAGGGTCATCCAGCTGCTACTGGCGCGCGGGGCGCTGCTGCACCGGGACCACCACGGCCGGAACCCGCTGCACCTGGCCGCCATGTCGGGCCACACGCAGACCGTGGAGTTGCTGCACTCGGTGCACTCGCACTTGCTGGACCAGACCGACAAGGATGGGGTATATTAGTCTTAACACATGCAGAATGTTTCAATCGTTAAACTGTACATCAATTCGTCACTCCAACATAACGACCAATAAAGAATGCCTCTGTAACTAGAAGGACTTGAATTCAATATGGTTTACACAAAATTAGCTGCAAGCTAATCAACCGAAAATAAATACTACAGGATATTGAGATACTAGAATATAAGATTTACTATAAATACGTAAAAAATTCAAATTATTTATGATCTTGATTTGCAGAATACAGCTCTCCATCTAGCCACCATGGAGAATAGACCAAAGGCCATAACTTTGCTGATGAACATGAACTGTAAACTGACATACAACCTCATGGACATGACAGCAATAGATTACGCTATATACTACAAATTTCCCGATTCGGCTCTGGCAATGGTCACTCATGAAAAGCGGTAAAAAAAATAAACCTCGTGTTGGTCGTATAACCTGGCGTGAGGCTTTCATATTATACTTCTATTCCTTATAATTCTACCGATAGCATGTGAAATATCAATTAAATAATTATTTCCATCAGTGTATATCTAGAATCTTATGATGTTTAGTTTGTTTTAATTGTGTTTATTGGCAGTTATGTTAATGACTTTTTTTAGAGCTGCCGAAGTGATGGCCCTCCGCTCTGCAAAACACCCCTGTGTGACGTTGGCTCTCATTGCTTTCATGCCCAGGGTATTCGAGGCAGTACAAGACAAGTGCATCACTAAAGCAAATTGCAAAAAAGACTCCAAATCGTTTTACGTGAGTTCAATGACGTTACTAACTATTTATCAAAAACCTTTCTCTATAAAATTACTGTCTTAATTATATAATATAAAACAAGTCGTTTAAGAACCACTGCCAAACTGCGACCGGCTTTCATTACAAAAAGTATTTTCTTTTTGAGATAAAAATAATAACTTCTAAGTGCCATCGTGTTTGTATTTAACTAAAAATGTCAATTACTCTTTTAAAGTCAATTCATAAATTATTTTTAATATCTAAACATTAAATATTAAAATATGTGGCAGCGTTGGAAAATCTATTTATATATTTGGATGTGCGTTAAGATGTGTCAACTTTTTCAACTTTCTTATTTAAGAATGGCTGATATGTGAAAATTTGCGTCTTGCAAAGAAAATTAGAACAGCATTAATTTTTTATTTGCAAACCAAAATTTTGGCAATCTTAAAAGCCCTGCAAAAGTTTTTCATTAGGAAAACTTAACAACAAATCGCATAAAACTTTATATATCCCCAATACTAGCATACTCTTATTTTAGTATTAAAGGCAATTGATAGTATGATTTTAGGCTTTGAATTATGTTTAAATACTAAAATAAAATTTTAATTCAAAATCTGATGATGCTTAAGTTAAGCGAAACCGGTCGGTCATATTTTTTTTAAATGAAATCTTTGGTCTTATACAAAGTTATTATTTAATTTTCACTAAAATTATCTTTTTCGCTATCGAAAATATTCATACAACCATCTGTATGTCTGTCTCTATCAAATGGTGTGATAGCTGTAGATTTCACAAGAATAAAACCACAAAAACCGCTCCACGCCAGAAAGGTAACGACTGCCAACAGGATCTTGCAATTGTATTATATATTGCCAATTGTGAACATCAAGTACATTTAGTTTGAACGTAAATACTCCTGCATAGTTTCCATAAATGGCAAATTGTTCACGTATAGATAGGGTTCGTAACCTCTGGAAAATGAAAAACCCTTCAAGATTCTTTTCAGCGCAACTGAAAGCTACTGTCGACCCCGTGATACAGAAGAATGCATACTTTGCCCACCCATATAACAAAGTACTAGCAATGCTTACTGATGAGAACAAGAGTATCACTGAGATGCAGAAGAGTCATATGATCTTGCCCCATACGTAGTTTATTTGACTGGCAGAGTACAAACTTAATTCTGACAAATACTAACCTCTTCAAAAAAAACAAAGAAAAGAAAGAAGAGTAGGTGAAATTATAAATTTTCCCTAAGCTTTCTTGCCAACATGTGGTATTTATGACAAACAATCCAGAAAATATAATACCAAATGGTTTTCCAAATCAAGATTATAAGTAAATATCGATACACAGTGTTTAGATTCATTTTTGTGCTATTATTATTTTTATTTTTTTTCATCTTTTGTCGAAAGATATTAGTGTAAAAGGTTTAATAAAACAAATTTGTAACTTTATTCCACTTTTATTATTTTGACTGGACCGGTTTCAGCCTATGACGGCCATCTTCAGACTAGTACAAATGTTTGTTAACCTACGGCTTATATACTATTTTTGGGGATGTTAGGGGTAGTAAACAATGATTTTACTTTAATTATATTCATCAGTATTGTTGCATGATTTTAATAGTTACAGGGTAAAAGTTACTTTTAATTTATTGGTATTACTATTTTATATATCTATCTGGAATATTTATTTATTTTATTTAATATTTAAGATGGGTTACAGTTGCATTTCTATAAATATGAATTGACAATGTATTTATATAATGAAAGGTTGGTGAATACTGATTGTTAATGAGTTTTCTTTAGGTTTTCCCATCTCAATTGTGATGTCCAGATGTACAACATAATTTTCTAATTATTGGGTTACTCCCAGCATTATGGTATATTAGTTTTATGATTCTATTCATTATGCACTGTTAGAGTAGATTACTTCTATTTTTATAATTTCTCGGTATCAAGGAATTTTTGAGTGCTATGCACTTTGGTAATAACTTACATTTATTGTTATTACCTATTGATTGTTTGGGATTTTTTAAGTGCATTTACATTATGATATGTTTTTAGTTAGGAATATACATTATTACATTGGATCGGATGATAAAATTATAATGGGTATAATAGCGGCGACTTTACAAATGATTCTAGTTGTTTATTCATGACAAATTGTGGGTCAACTTTATTAGTTAGACGGGTTATTTCCATTGATTCTAGTCTGTCTAATTTTTGTCCTTTCACGCACGTGTGTAGGACTTTAACATCGCTGTCTTTGTCAAACGAGTGTTTGTTATCTAGTAGGTGCAATGCAACGTTCGAAAGTTCACCTTTATCGTTAACCCAATTGGTGAAATGTTCTTTTATGCGTGTTTTGAACGCTCTACCCGTTTGGCCTATGTACTGTGACGGGCAATTAGAGCAATTAACTTGATAAACCCCTGAGTTATCTAGTTTTTCTCTCTTGTCTTTATTGTTGATCAAAATAATTTGTGTGAGATGTGATGTCTGGATGTATTGTGTGCAAATTATCGGTATTCCATTCACTCATTCACAGACTTTTACACGTACCCTTAAATTGTATTAATTTTAATAATGAACTTAATGTTATTAAAAATAGAAGTAATCTACTCTAACAGTGCATAATGAATAGAATCATAAAACTAATATACCATAATGCTGGGAGTAACCCAATAATTAGAAAATTATGTTGTACATCTGGACATCACAATTGAGATGGGAAAACCTAAAGAAAACTCATTAACAATCAGTATTCACCAACCTTTCATTATATAAATACATTGTCAATTCATATTTATAGAAATGCAACTGTAACCCATCTTAAATATTAAATAAAATAAATAAATATTCCAGATAGATATATAAAATAGTAATACCAATAAATTAAAAGTAACTTTTACCCTGTAACTATTAAAATCATGCAACAATACTGATGAATATAATTAAAGTAAAATCATTGTTTACTACCCCCAACATCCCCAAAAATAGTATATAAGCCGTAGGTTAACAAACATTTGTACTAGTCTGAAGATGGCCGTCATAGGCTGAAACCGGTCCAGTCAAAATAATAAAAGTGGAATAAAGTTACAAATTTGTTTTATTAAATCATTAAAATGGAATTCCACCACGAATTAACAGTTTCAAAATTAGAAATAATAGTGTAAAAGGTGTTTAGGATCTAGATTTTATGCCAAAAAGTTTTTTCATTTTTGCATTTTTTTTATTTTGTTCTCGTAACATAAAAATATGTTATTTATTGAAGTTATTTATACCATAATTAGTTAATAAAATATAAATAAAGGAACAGTATTATGATTTTTTTCCATAAATCCTCATTTTTCGTTTTTTTCATAACTTAAGGCCGTTCTAAATAGCAAATATTGCTTTTTAAAGTTCTTATTTTTACATTATCGAATAGAGCTACAGACCAGGTGAAACTTCAAACGTTTAAAAAAAACGGCATACAATCAGTGAACTAGCATCGGCAAACTGTTGATTGGTATTATCCGACTAGCACCATTCAGTTCTCTCGTAAAAAATCTTACATTGATTCAAAATTTATGTTGAAAGTGTGTTTACTATCCATTATTTCATTTTGAATGTGTCTACCTGTCTACTGATAATTGATAATTGCTATATTGATACGATATGCGTCCTTCATGTTTAAATTGTGTACATATACAAATTAACATACTTAACTTTACAGTATGTAGCGTCACTGGTGTAGATTTTGTTGAAACAAAAAATCTATATTTAGATTTAAAAAAGAGCGTCCGTTCCGTGAGCTCCTCCATAGACTACCGGCAAAGTGAAGTGTGTCCAGCTGTTGTCAACATTTTCGAAAATGCAATTAAAAGTAGTATTTAGGCGCCTATTAAGAATTTTCCTCACGAGACCCCCAATAAATACTCATACAAACAGTGTTATAATATATGTAGATTTGGGACCCATTTTCGTGAAAATATATATTTATTGATTTAGGGAAATCCTTTTTCACATAAAACAGCTTACGGATGCAAAATATCAAATCTGATTATTCTTACAAAATTAATTACAGATTTCTTCATAAGCTCTACATTATATTAATAACTAAAAGTTTGTTATATAAGTATATACGAGTATATATATATATACATATATATATATATATATATATATATATATATATATATATATATATATATATATATATATATATATATATATATATATATATATATATATATATATTTATATATATATATATATATAAATTATTAAAACCAAAAAAATATAAAACAATAATATTAACTATGTGCTTACTTAAAAATAAATATGGTTATCTTTGATGTTTTCCAAAGACCCCCCTCCCCCCACCTCCTTCAACTTCCAAACATACCCCTCATTAGGGATGCCATAGTCCCCCTGGCTCCAGGCAGTGCGGTATTCACTTTAATAAAAGTTATGATATTTGTAGATGTCCATATGTATTAATTATTTATAAATATATCTTTATATTTGTATAAATAATTAAATAAATCAGAATTAAGTTTTTAGAGCTTAGAGCTCCATTACGAAATTAGTTATTAAAACATTACTAATAATATTGTTCCAATAAATTATTACGAAATAGTTCAAGCAGAATAATGGCTAAAATATTTTTGGTTGATAGATCAAATACTGTCTCAGCTGTTTGAAGTGTCCTGTCGTTTATGACGATGTGGAAGGGTATTCCCAGATGCATTTGCCTGCCTTAAATGTAAGTCATAATAAACAGCATGAATTTACTGTGTGTATTTGTTCAACATTAGATAAAGTACAATTTCGATTTCTACCAAAGATCGTCAGTTGAGGTAGCTGCGAAGGCGCTCAGTGATCCGACATTCCAAGCAAACCCACTTTGTGTAGCTAACGTAAGTCAGAACAGTTTTTAAGTTCATCATTCAACATTCAATGCTGTAAATTATTTGCCTTTCACTAAAATGTATCTTATCTAATGTACCGTGTTATACTTTATTTTATTATTAACACTATTAGTATTTTTTTAGTATTGGCCTGCACAGTCAAAAGCGATAATTAAAAAAATAGATATTTCTAAAACATGACAGAAAACTACTTGTTCGTGATGTACTTTTCAAGAGTTGCTAAGCGACCAATTATTGTTTACGTATATATCACACAAGAAACTATCAGGCACAAAATGACGTGAATAAGTATTTTTTAAATTGATGACGTGCCAACAGTAAAAAAAAGTATCTTTGTGAACGTCCATTATTAAATTATTAAGTCTTTAAAATAAAACAAATTAACCTTCTTTAAAACCACTTTTATTTTCAATATTTTAATATTGCCCTGAAGATGGAAGGGTGCTTCCAAAGCCGGTCGACAAAATATTAAAAATAAAAACGGTTTTAAACAAAGTTTGTCTCATTTATTTATAAATATGGCAAACCACAAAGAAAATGCTTTTTACGAAAATGTATTAAGAATTTGTTTGGTTCAGTTTTTGTAATTTTTTTTCTAACAACCAAAAAAAAATATAAATAAAAATGTGAACTAATCAAATGTATTTATTAATAATTAATAAAAAAAAATACATATTCACAAAAATGTACAAAGTATTGTAATAAATTATTTTAAAATTATGTCGATCAGAAGACACGTCGCTGAAACGAAGCACATTTTATATTACTCATAATAATTTCATTTTCTTCATGAAAATATATTTAAATAATTCGGTTCCATAGATGTGCAGCTGGTAACTCCATTGTAACTTCTCTATCTTTCTTAAAAATGATGCTTAAAACAGAAAAGTATTTTACAATGGAGTTCTCCGCAGCAGGATCATAACTTTAGTAATTTATTAACGTTTTAGGCAATGGTTAACCACGGTAGGGTTGAACTTCTGGCCCACCCGCTCAGTCAAAAGTACCTCGAGATGAAGTGGAATTCTTACGGAAAGTACTTCCACCTGGCAACACTTCTCTTCTACTGCGTTTTCCTTTCATTTGTGACAATTTTCTCATCTTCACTGATGAATCTGGAAGATTCAGGAAATGCAACGAAAATGCAAAGTAGAATCCTTTTCAGAGACATTGATTTGAGTAATATTATAAAGAAGACCAATGGTGATAAACGTGTAGAAGGTAATGAACTGAATTGATTATTTTTTCAAACACTTCAATGTATTTTCTACGTATTGTATATAACTTGACTTTGAAAATGGGTCATAAACCTCAAAACGTTAATGTAAAAAAATAACTATCTTCCTTAGGTACCTAGAATTAAAAAAATAAATATGTTCGACCGGGATTTGAACTCGGATTATCTACTTGCCGAAGAATCCTGGCGGCACCAGCACCTTTGTTTATTTTCTGTTATTTGAATATTATTTCGATAATTTATCATAAATTGGTGTTAACAATCCTGTTCCGAAGGGGGTCTTTGATTTCACCCAAAACAAGAGTTTTGTGCGCTATCTTGGATAAAGATTAAATAAATAGTATGAATATACCTCTCTCTAAATATTACCAAAATATTATGAACATACTTCTCTCTAAATATTACTTGAACAAACTACCTAAGATTCTGTCATAAAAAAGCTTCAATAAGCAAGGTCAAATGGAGCAACTACGTCACCCCCTTCGGATGGTACGTTTGATTTATGCTTTCAGGTTAAATAAATCTTACTTTTAAAAGATTATACTAATTTTTGTTTTCTAGGAATGCGTACTACCGCCATCATGTACGTGAGTGCGATGGGAATCATAATCTATAATGTGGTGTGCACGATTCGGGAAATATACAACATCTGCCAACAAAAGCTTCACTACGTTCTGGACCCCGCTAAGAATTTGGTCGCTTGGTTCCTTTACATTACCTCCATGATAATGATATCCCCGATAGGAATTGGATACTTCTACGATATTCAGGTAGGTACCTATCTGCTAAAACTTAAGAGTATTCATACAGGTAAAACATGTTAAAAATAATACTTTAATCAAAAAAATCAAGAAAAAAATGCTTTATGCAAACAACTTTGAATACATATTTCTGCCGAAGCTAGGCCATTTTT
This sequence comes from Drusus annulatus, assembly GCA_022651775.1. Classification (NCBI taxonomy): domain Eukaryota; kingdom Metazoa; phylum Arthropoda; class Insecta; order Trichoptera; family Limnephilidae; genus Drusus; species Drusus annulatus. The sequence continues at coordinate 44,224 of JAGWCC010001212.1, read as the reverse complement.
TTTAATGTGATGTACACGAAAATTCCCCGGTGACCGTAGTCAGTGGAACTATAGCATTCCCTATATGTATAAGATAATGTTTTGAAATATTGGCAAAAGGGAAAGGAAATTAAAATGTTAAGTTGTCTGGTCGCTAAACATAGCTAAAGCCATTTCTTGCAAAGTGTTGATTCTGAATGATAGTATTTCAGAGCAATAATGAGGATATTTCCTACCTAAAAGCTCAAAACCAAATTATTTGTATACATTGCTTGAGTTTTTATAAATTTAATAATGTTCCACAAAAAAACAACTAATCTTTTCTTTTAATACTATGTTTAAATCATTTGGTGATATAGATGTATATTTTCCATACGATTATTTATTTATTCACACTCTATTTACATATTACTACATAATAATAATATATAAAGGCGCCCGCTTATTGGCAGGTGACAATTTTTTCCAACCAACCCAAAATTCTCAGTCGGAATTAAAAATTTGAAAGTGAAGCCCGGTTGTTTCATCCGTAGTTATAGCCCAAGATAAATTATATTAAGTCAAATAAATTAATTGTTTCACCCGTAGTACCTACAGCTAAAGCCGAGATTTTAACGAGGTGAATCACTCATAATTTAGAATATTAGTTATTAAATTGAGTCAAAACTTTATCTAATTAACTTCACTCTAACATTAAGAACTATCAATTAAACGGTTTTAAGTAATGTTCTAAAGTTTGAGAGATTCTGTTAAATCCCGGTTCTAGACTGTGGGTAAAACAATATATTATTAATAAAGCAACGTTTTTATTACACTATTCATAATTAACACGACAATGGAGTTTTGGTGAACCTGTGTTCAAAAATATTGTATGCCATGTTGCCCAATGACGTTACAAACGTATAGAAACGTTATTGTCTCAGAATAATAACACAAAATGAGGCAAGTAGCAAACACACCTACGTTTCCAGTAAATTCAAACATCAGTCATGTATGACAAAGAAAGACATTTAAAGAATATTTGTGTATTAGACGAAATAGCTATAGGACCGGGCGGCGCTACATCAACGAATATGGAACGCCGTATAAGACAACCTACTGCCAGTAGGATGTTCTTATTTTACTAATGTGTTTCGCAGTATAGTAGAAACACTTGCTCATCACATACGAGGGCATTTTGGCACTTATTTGTGCCATTTCTTTAGATATAGTATACGACGTCTAGCGACGCGTGGCAGTTTAATACTAAATCCGCTAAATCGAAAGTACGGCAATTACTGTATATTTTGCTTGCCATTTTGAGAGCTCTACAACGTTTCCATAAGTTTGTACTGTCAGTGACGTGGCTCTCTACGTCATCCATTTGGATTTATTACACTGGCATGTGCCGATGCCTTTATTTCGAGAGTAAAAACATAATCCTTTACATTAACTCCACACAGGAGGCCTTGAGGAAAATAATATCCCTCAGGGCCTATGTCATCTTTGGGTACGCTGTGTTAAGGGTATTTTTGTAAAAAGGAAGGAGTGAACCTGGGTCTTGAAGAGGCTCATGTGAAGGAGGGAGGAAACACATAGGCCGGAAAATTGTTCCACAGTCGAGCTGTTGAACATAAGAACGAGTCGTAAAAGCGACCCGTTCTTATGTATCGAATGTCAACCGTACACAAATATTGGGCGCGCGTTTGGTGCGTTTCCCGACTATTCACTGGTGCCGAAGGGATCAACGACGCAAGTTCCTCGAAGCATCTTCCATTAGAATACAGGTAGAAAAAGGACAGCATTCCCACTTGTGAGTTCTGTGCTCCAAAGATTGCAATCCATTTATTAAGATAGAAGAATCTATCAAACGAACCGCCCGTTTCTTCACACAGTCAAGGGTTTTTTTTCGGTATTTGGGGGCTCCAGACCAGAGTACCTACGTAAATAAAAATAACGACCTATTTTTTTATGAATTTCAGTACTCCGCCGCATCAATAACTGTATTCCTGACCTGGCTCCAACTCCTCTTGCTGCTGCAGCCGTTCGATAGAATCGGAATCTACGTGGTCATGTTCTTGGAGATCTTGCAGACGCTGATTAAAGTCCTCATGGTGTTTTCTATCCTCATCATTGCTTTCGGACTTGCTTTTTATATCCTCATGTCTAAGGTAAACACACTGGTATAACAACCCACAGTAGAACATTTATTCTCTGAAAATTGACAGCTAAATTACAGTTTCAAATTATGGTAGGTATACATTATCATTGAACAATCAATATTTTGTATCCAAACAGGTTTTATTATACATTATGATTGTGTCTAAGGTAAACGTACTGGTATAACAACCCACAGTAGAACATTTATTCTCTGAAAATTGACAGCTTACAGTTTCAAATTATGGTAGGTATACATTATCATTGAACAATCAATATTTTGTATCCAAACAGGTTTTATTATACATTATGATAGCGGATTTGAAGAGATCATCACTTTTCTACCTTTACAGTACATAATACTACCCTACTTAGTCCATGATTTGGATTCTTGTGTATATTAGAATCATAATTCTACTATTTCACCGAAAAAGGCTGAAAAATAATATATAAGTAAGAACCAAATATCTAAACTTTTTGTTGAAAAGAATATCAATTTCATTCTGTCTGGGTCGAAAGATCTTATCTAAATTAGGGAAATCAGTTTTCTTTCAAATCGCCATAGATAACGCTTCTTGGGATTATCTGTACAGTGATTTTAACACTCTTTTGAAATATGCTGAAACATTATTATTAAATGAAAAAAACTAATCTATATTTCAAAGCTTCCTGTGTATATTATATGTAAAATATAAATTACGCCGCGAACGCTGTGTAAATTACCCTTTGTATAATGTAAATTACGCTGACAGCTGGAAATAGATGCATTGACGGAAACATCCTAGACAGAAAAGGGTTGTCAAAGTTCGCCGTTTGAGAGTTTTTGCTGATTCAGACAGACAGATTTCTGATCTAAACTGATATCGATCTTGACAGAATGTGATCAGACACACTTAACTAAATTATGTTATCTTTCCTAGGGGGACCACCTGTCGTTCAGCTCTATTCCGATATCGCTGATGCGCACCTTCGCCATGATGCTGGGCGAGATCGACTTCGTGGGCACCTACGTACAGCCGTACTTCTTGGACGACGACAGCCGCTCGCTGCCCTACCCCTTCCCTGCCTTCCTCATCCTCGGCATCTTCATGGTGCTCATGCCCATCCTGCTCATGAACCTGCTCATCGGTCTGGCTGTCGGGGACATCGAGAGCGTCCGACGCAACGCGCAGCTCAAACGCCTAGCCATGCAGGTAAATTATTTCAAATAACCGCTACGCCGATCTCCGCCGGGTTAGGCAGAGAGGATGGACTGCCACACTACTTGCTTCAACTGTCCCAATGAACAATATTGGATGTGTAAATTGTTAAATTAGCATTATTTTTACTTTTATTTGGTTAAAAGAAATATTAATTTGTCTTATTATAACTTACACTACTTAAATGTAATCTTTTTTTATGGTATTTTATAAAAGGTATCCAAATATATATGTTATAATAATTCCCATTATTGCTTTTCAAGGCGTTAATATTTTCAATAAATAACGCCGAAGGCTCTGGGTAATGGGACCGAATGCATTGAAACTTTGCGGTTCTGTTAAGAAAAATAAAGCGACACTTTGAGCAAAAATTAGTTAAATGTGCAGTTTTGATCAGTTTTCAGGTATCGAATGCTCTGACTCTTGTTTGATTCTGAATTGAAATTCAGCCATCTAAAATATATTTACCATTTTGGAGAAGGCTTGACTCAAGCGACACAAGTTTGGGAATTTTTTTAGCTTTTTGACGCTTAAGGAAACTCAGTGAAAGCATTGAGTTAACTTATTTTTTTAAATCTAACCAGGTACTGAAGACTTATGTTTTTTTATTGTAAAACTGGGGCTATTGCTATTGTATTGTATATGTTGAGTATGTAGGTAATGTCCAAAAAAATAAGTTAGCCTAAATCGCTAATTTGATTGCGAGGGCGGCTGTAGGCATTAAACACTTTATACTGAATACTTTATATACCTACGATGCCTTTTGAATTGTTGTGTTTTTATTTGTAGGTGGTCCTTCACACTGAGCTGGAACGCAAATTGCCTAAAATGATTCTTGCAAAGGTGGACAGAAACGAGCTGATTGAATATCCGAATGAGAAAAAATGCAAGCTCGGCTTTCTGGACTTTATTTTGCGAACATGGCTGTGCAGCCCTTTTACTGAGGATGGTAACTAATTTATATTTGTCTGTTGTTTTTTTTTTAATATGTACGTTATACATTATATTTGAGGCGTACATAACGGATCTTAACTTTAAGGTTAATAAAATTTTTAAATACCATTTTTTTTCAGGTTTAGATATGGTTCTTGAAAGTGGTGATGATTATATTAGTGCTGAACTGGATAAGCACAAGCAACGGCTAAAAGAAATATCCGTCTCGTTGGACCAACAACATCAACTATTGCGTTTGATTATTCAGGTACATCTTTTTGTATAAATGTATTTGGTAACTATGGTTTTAATACCTATGAAATGTAATTAAACATAATACGTTGAATGGGTACATTTTAAATTATTACATAAGGCAATCTTCACGTCAACCTTTACAATGGGACAAAAGAAAAATTGGATCGTTATTCCAGATTGTATCATAAAATTAATATTAACAAAAAAATACCTTGAAAGCTAAAATTGAGAAACCATTGCAATAGTAAGGGTACCTGCTTTATATTATTATTTAAAATAACTTAATTATTTAATGGGATATAAAAAATGCATGCACACAAAATCATAGATACTAGGTATATAAAATATTGTTTAAATTACGATAAAATTCCCTGACTGTTCAGGTCACAGTGTTGACTTGAATTACACTACATGCATACAAACGATTTTCTGCTGCAGTTATTTGAATTGTTCTTTTTGGTAGCTTTTAGCAAAAGCCGTGGCTAGTTTTTCGGACGGATATATTATAAATAAATCATTTTTAATTTACCTATTATTTTTTATGGGTACCTACCTTATTTTGTCTGTTACAGAAAATGGAGATTAAAGCTGAAGCCGATGACGTGGACGAAGGAGTATCCCCCAACTCCCTGTGCACGACAATGAGCGCCCGCAACAAGTGGAAAGTGCCGAGGATGCGCAAACCCCCCAAGAGTGCTAACTCCTTTTCAAAGTGAACAAATTATGACAATTTGTGCATTATTATTATCGGCATTAGGGAATAAAACATCTGAACATGCGCAGAAGAGAGAAAGGGGTGAAGGGCTGATTTTTTTAATATATATATTAATTTTTATGTAATTTAATTTAAAATTTAAAATCCGCATTCAAAGTGAACAAATTATGACAATTTGTGCATTATTATTATCGGCATTAGGGAATAAAACATCTGAACATGCGCAGAAGGGATAAAAGGGTGAAGGGCTGATTTTTTTTAAAATATACAATTTAATTTTGATATAATTTAATTCAAAATTTTAAATCCGCTTGACTCGCATTGTGTAGGTATATATTTATATACAGCCGATTTACAAAATATATATTTAGAAATACTTCTAATCATGCAAAATTAAACAATAACAAAAATCAATTAGTTTTGAATGAATATTACTACATCATATTTTTTAATATATATATATTTTTAATAGGTATTCACTATTCAGTTTTTTAAAGAAATCTTTAGGTAAACTGCCTCTGGCTTTTATAAATAGTAATTAAAACATTTAAATTATCATAATAATAGATATGTATTTACTTATATCTACGTATGTAGTTGAAATTATTGTCGTCACAGTAAACAATAGTGATTTTTGTCAAAATTCAAGTAGTCTCAGTAAATGTAGACTTATTCGGTGTAAAAAATCATGTATATCCCTAAAACACATTTAAAAGAATTGATTGAAAAAAATGACGGTGTTCTCATTTAATTTTGAAAACAGAAATATTATTTTTATCAAATACTACTGAATAATTTGGTGAAATTCTTGCAATTTTTTACCAAGAAATTATTCTTCAGAGATTCGACTACCTATCTGTTTTTTTCTAATCGTATCCGGAATTTAACAAAACTATTTAAAACTTCGTACAAGAAAGCAAAAGTTTTTTTTTTTTTTTAAAGGTTTGTAAAACAGAGTTATCCATCCAATGAATGCACACGTATATTAAAATATTTTTTTGCAACATGATTTGTGTTATATATATCACATATTTTTAATATTACATATTCGGTAGGTACTTAAATATAAATATCGTCGGCAGAATGAAAATCTCGGATAGCATAAGTGTGTTGGTCAAATCGTTTTATTGGAAAAACTTGTGAGAAATCTACTCATTTCATAATGAGCCTGGAACGTCCTTGTGACATTTGCTGTCGAAAAGTTTAACTAAAAAATTGTTTTTCTTTCTCCTGTAATTTGTTTTCCGGACTAACGAGGTTTTCAATCTAACCCGATAAAATGTCCTTAATAGAGTAGAGGTATGTGCTTAAATGGTTTTATAATGTATAATAATTTATAATATACGATGTTAATGTAATGTCAAAAATATTATGTTTTGTATTTAGTATTTACCGTAGGAAAAAATATTTGTGTGATAAATTTAATCAAATTTTATCAATGTGTATACATAATTCTTGTGTTTTGGAAAAAAAAAGTCAACCAATGTGTACCTACAAAAATAATATTCTGAATATATGGTAATAATAATGTGTATTTTTTATCATTTTCCTTTTTTGGTATAATGGCTTAAGGGTCAGCACCCAAAAATACGCACTTTTTTGGCTTTCTAGTACACATAAAATTACAAATAATTTATCTGCTGATTCTATACAGGTAGTTAAGAAAATGCCTAAGGTTTCCAGTGAATACAATTTTTAAGCAATAATCTATCAAATTCTCAATGAAATGCAGACTGGAATTTTAGGTAAAACGTTCGAAAATGCCTTTGCATGTTTTAAAACAGGACCATTTACTGACATTTAATTTTTTAAATTTCAGTAAAAAACAAAATATTCACTAGAAACCTTAGACACTATCTTAACTACACATAGAAAATTTACAGATTTACCATTTTTAGTGTGGCTGGTAGTAGAATGCTACAAAGTGACGTTTAGAGACATTTTCGGTGCTGAGACTTTAACGACAGGAGTAGAAACTGCCCACCTTTTTAAAACAATATTATTTTTGTGCTTATGGCAATCTTGGAACTGTCATTTTTCTTTGACCTACTGACCGAATACCGATACCTCGGCACCTTCTGTCGAAATATTGTAATCGATAATGCTAAAATGCCTACCTCTCTATACGCCGAATATCTAAATATACTACCCTATTATATCTTCAAATCTAAAAAATGCTTCAAAGTCTAGTTCTGGTCTAATTTGATGGTAGATTTATTATTATTTCCATTATGGTGATAACGCGCACGTCAAAATGTATTTGAAAACATGGTTTGGAATTGACTAAGAATTGTTGTAATTACTTTATGTTATACGCAAATCGAGATAGAAAACCAAAATTCTGGGTGAAACTAGGTTATTGGTTATTTTATTCTATCATTTATTTGAATAACCTCAATAGAAGAATAGAACCAAAATAACAAGGCCAAATCTCCGGATAAGCGCCATGTTGAATTGTTCCCATCATTTTACACGACTAAGCCCCTAAGTCGGGCCTTGGACAGAATAATTAAAAAGTATGAGCGAGACAATTTATGAATGTGAATGTCCAAGGTGTGCGCGTGCGTCAAGACGGATTGAGGTGGCATCCCATTCTCTCCGCTTATCTCAGCGGGGACGCTACATGATGGCTAAATAGTGAAACAGTGGAGGTCGAATTGATTTCTATATGATGCTTTCGCGATCGTCAAAATAGTATACCACTATTTATCACAATTACTAAATCGGTCACAAGACTACTTCAAAAGTTTCTCTAGTCAAATTTAAAGCAACTAAATAGAAGGTAACGTTCAAGCCAAAGCTAATACAAAAATGCATTAATGGTTTTTTTAAATCCAATACATGACTTCACATAATTTATCACTTACCACCATACGCCACTGGAAACACATTAATATTTTTATGTCTAAATTTCGAAGATGTCACCATTCTACCCTTTTGACGATTCTTTCAATTAATTTTTGGTAGGTATATGCTGAACCATCACAGTATATTTGTGGCATGTTTCAGAGTGGTGGATACTCTCAGTATCACCCTGATGAAAGACCACCATTCAGAATCGAAACGTTGCTTGAAATGGCTTTAGTCATGTTTGATGACCAGATCTGAATAGCCAGATACTTCCCAAACTTCCGCTTCTCCTTCCCTTTCCCACTCTTTTAGCCTCACAACATACCCCAGTTAGGGATGACACAGTCCCACTAGCTCTGGCCAGTTGGGAGCAGTTAGGGCTCTTGTGTGGAATTCACTTTTGAAAAGGAGCTTAATTCAGACAGTCTGTACAAAACATGTGATTTGGTAAGCCCGAGAAATACAAGTCATTTGTCGAAACCTTTTTTGGTCAGCGACCCAATTAGGGATTGATAAGGATGGTTGAAACTGAAATTGACGGTCAAACAAACCACTAGGTACCCTTTGAACAGTACTGATCAAACATCTGGAAAATTTAGGAAAGTAAATGTGAATAAAAAATATTTTATTTATTTATTTTCTATTTAATGGTAGAATAAATAATAATACTCTTCCTGTTGTATTCTAAGTTTAATAAATAACCATTATTTACATTTCTAATTTTATCATTTAGTATTAATTAAATATGTTGTCATCCATCATTCTCGTGAGAAAATAATAAATAATATTGGATTTACGCTTACTTTGGTAATAGTTAAGTTAAACCTTGACAGATTAATCAAATACACATAATGGTAGGAGCCCTGTGGGTTAGTTACACAGAGACTGGTATTTAATACATTATACCTAAACTTATAAACACATAATCCCATGCTGTGGTTTGATAGAAATGAGAAGCCTCTATGCACATGGATGGCTCCTAGTCACACAACGTTCCCTTACAAATCGCCATTTAGCCATGCATTTTGAAACAATTAAAAAAGCAGGTAGTAGCTGCTGAATTCTATCAAAATCGCAGCATAACATACATTGGTCCGCCTGGCGTACATTTTTCTTTACGTAAAGGGATCAAATAAATTATTATAATGAATGCCTTTCATTAATAATAATTGGCAAAACCATATAGCTGTCAAACAGTTTTCTTAAAAAATCAATGTTTCGTTGTCTTAAATATACTTTAATGCCAAAGATGACAACTACCAAATATTTTCATTTGGACTAAAAGGGTAAAAACATCAACATGTGCGCTGAAAGGTAATAGGCCAGATTTTATACATTTTAGGGAGCTTTAAGAATCAACGCCATGTTTGATTTGACAAACGATAGACGTATAGATAGTTTATATCGTTATCAAGACTCTTTAGAATGTTATACTTTATACATAATGGGTCTTGGATTTTAAATTTTAAATGGATGGTATTTTATCAGTTACATACTTGGAAGCGAGGATAGGTACCAGAACTTTCACATAAAACATATTTCTGAATTAACGTCGCCCCGGAGTTACGAAACTAATATTGACACTAGTCATTGCCGTGCTAATCGAATGATATAATAGTTTCACTCCACTTTGTCGACTAACACCTCTTTAGGATTGTAAAATATGTTGCATGTTTTAATACAACCCTCTAGAATGGTAATACACTTCTCCATTAAGATATGACTATTCCTACAATATTAGATATCGAGAATAGATTTCATTACGAAATAAGATTTTACTAAACAATGAACAGGCAGCATCCGTGACTGTTATGTTAAATCTTATAGAGCTAAACTGTTTGACACATAATTTGCCACATATTCATATATTAAGAATCTTATCCGAAAATGAAATTTCATGGAAAAAATGACATCGATCAAATGTAATTATTTAATGTTAGGTTTAATCTGGAGTAAAAAGAGGATATTTTAATTTACATACCACGTATAAATAATTAAAGATGATAATGCACACGCAACAATACAGTATGTAACTTCAACCACCCCATTTATCGCTGCTATAAATGATAAATATCCTCAAGAAAGCTACCGCAAGTCAAGTAAACAGTTAGTTTGACTTCAAAACACGAGAGCTTCCAACCTCTCGAATTCTTTCACTCCTTTTAAATCACTCAACATTTATTTCTACTACATATTATATGTAATATAAAATTGTCAATATAAAATATATATGATAGTTAAAACAGACAGATGAGGAAATGGTCATCCTTTTTCTTAATATTGAATTATATACAAGCGTGAAGGGCACATTTGATGCGACATACGGGTAACGCCAAATAGAAGAAAGACGCTTGTCATCAAAACATTCAAAACAATAAAAGGGGTTTTCATTATGAGATCTTCTATGGCTTTGTGACACCGCGTGGTACTCTGAACCTGGAGTCAGTCCTGCAGCACCTTGAAAGTAGCCTTCCATGGTCAAGACATACGTTTATATTCTCGGACTTGGGAGGTGTCCTGGTAATAATACTGCAACAAGCAATCACTTGTATCGGGATCTCTAGAACTATTTGACATCCGAATTTCGTGTTATCCACCACCCAAATTATACGACAATACATTGAGTGTTCTCGTGAGTTGATTTCTCGTGTTCATGTTCTAGCCAGTCTCGTTTATGTAAACAATGGGCTACAATTTTTTTAGATGATTTTTCATAATGCTGGTGATACTGAGTATAAGTACTGAATTATTAAATATCCATTCACCAGGTGTTTTCCAAATATAATTGAAGCAAAATGAAAAAGTCATTTGGAATTTTCATCTTAAAAAAATCAAGGTGTATAAAATAATGTCATTCAGAGTAATTATGAATCTTCAGTAGGATTGATTAGTCTTTGCAATCATACATCATGAAGTGTTAATATGAAGATATATTGAATTTGACTAAATATTACTTGATATAATATTTAAAACATTAACACCACAAATACGCATATGAAAGACATTTCTTTACTTAAATTTGACAAGAAGATAAATGTTAAGGTTTGATATCATGCGTACGGCCATCAGACATTAAATTACTATTTCTACAATTTTACAAAAGTTTAAGTGGTGATAGTATCTACCATTCAAAACAATAATGCATTAATACAAATCAATAATAAAACAATAGGCTAGGCCAATGATTTAACAAAGATTGAATCTTAATTCTTATAAAGAAAACATAGAAAAACATTGCAACTCACACTTATATTAAAATTAATGAAAAACATTCTTCCACAAATATTTTTTTTTTAATGCAGCACTTGTGAATTTGTAAAATAATTCACAATCTATAAATATTTTATCATCTACTATCTTTGCAAATCAAAAACTAAGGTACTGAAGGTATTCTACATCAAAGGTAAATAAAAATTACAAATACTTTTACTCATAATAATAAACAGGTCAAATGTACTGATACAAGAACCTTATTAGCTGGCGTAACATAATGTTCATCCTGAGGTATTCTCAGTGGTACCTCTTGCAGTCACAAGGAGGGGAACTACAATTTAAAATGTTTTTACCGGATTAACAAATTTCATATGTTTTGATATGTCACAAAATTACCAAAAATTAAATAGAGAGCTCAAAACGTCAAAAGAATACAACTTTACATTTCAGTTGATGATTTGTATTTAAAAAAAAATGAATTACTGTTCAAAGAATGCTATATTTGCCCATTATTCTATATACAACGGGAATGCGGTTAAAAAGATAACAGCTGGGACACCAGTATTAATTTATGTAGCTTTTAATAAAATATATTAACCATCTCTCATTATGTCTAGATCTATACAAGAAAATAATTCACAAGGTGACATTTCATTATTACTAATATAAACTACTTACACAACAAAGTTCACAATAATTCATAATGAGAATAAAATTCTAATTACATACATAAGGAGTCTAGAGTTGGAAGGTTCTTATGGAATAACAATACTTGGATTCAGTAGAACGACGATTATCTGGATGCAGATTTGGAAATATGAGGACCAGTTGTTATGCGGGTGCATTTTCCTATGTCTCCTGCCAAGGCCAACTACAATTGACTAGACCGTAAAGAAATGATCTTGGGTTCCATATCTCAGAAGTATGCTTCCGCTCTTATGCCGCTCATCGATGAACCACACAAAACCAAATATTTCATATTATCTATTTGTTAATAAAACATATTAGTAAACCTACACTATTTAATAGAATTATGGTTTACCTATTTAATAAACATATCTACGCAGTGTACTTATTAAGAGAGGGCCGTTTTGCACAGCAAAAAAACTGAATTGTAAATGAACCTAGCAATTACATTTAAAACAAAAGTTTCGGTTTATGTGATAAATTACAAATTAATATTTTAGAGAATGTTACGAAATATTTTGGAAAAGAAAACACTACTGTTATTTTGATGTTTTACTAACTTATATTATACTTGCTAGGTGTATGAATGTTACACATTTCAAAATGCAAAAAAAAACAGGCAAAACAAATAATTTTATCGATGTTTTTCATCCATGAGCAGAATATGAGTTGAAAGATGCACAGATGAAGAGATTGTGGAAGATTTACAAGGTACAATAAATGCATTAACGTTTTTGCTTGTATGTCACCTCTATTACCTCTCTCAATACTTTTCACCAGTCACCTTGAATTAAGCATACATTTTGAAAGGAAATCATTCTCGCTGGTATAAAATACTTTAATCAATTGTTCAACATAACCCATTATCTGGATTAAACATGATACAGACTATCCTGGTTTTAGTTCAGATAATCGAAGTTAACAAATAATAAACCATTTTGGGAAAGAATGCCCAAGAGCATTTTACTGTTTTAGAATGAATAAGTGCGTTTTTTGCCATAAGAAGAAATTCACTCGCGGAGTCTTTAATCTCAGTACAACTTAAATATTTAAAGAAGAGACCTGCAAATTGCTGTCACTAATAATAATTCTGAGAGTTGGCTATCAGAGATTTTGTACTAGTGAGGATTTAAGCTACAGTGCCTTTTTTTTTAATAAAGTTCTACCAATAAATTTTAACAATAAAAAAAATATTGCACTAAATTATGTTATCTTTGGAATGTGCGAAAGGAATATGCAAGAACAGTATGAAGTGATATAATAAATGGAATGCTATTTTCAGGAAGACGTACATTAGACTATTACGGGACACAGTCTTTATCCTTCCTACTCCTTCGATCCCCTCCTCGTCTCATAGTAATGCCATTTCTATGTTTATGTATATTATACGAGGATCTAAGTCCGGGTAACTCCTTACTTATGGCTGTTTTAGCTTTTTGTTAGTGAGTTATATTTTATGAAGCTAGTCATAATAACAACCTCCTCCGGAAGGGAAATTTTAAATGAATATACCAGTAGGTAAAGCATACAGAGACAAAGACATGGAGCATCGAAACCAATCAAAAAATATTTTTAATATTCGTAGTTAAATAAAAATAAATTGAAACGTTATAAGAAAACAACCTGTTCAAATTATAAAAATACTCTCTTGGTTTTGAAGGAGGAAGTCTGTGAAGCTATTGATGGAAGCAATAGTGGAGAGGTACATCTGTCCGGTGACTGGCCAAATGAGGTTCGGGCCAAACACGACGGCCAGGTTGCTGCTGGTCATCTTGTTCAGGTCACACCTGTCCATGACCTGGGAACATAACAAGTGTTACTTTAATCCAAGTGGTGTTGACAGATCAAATGGGTGTTTATAAATTAAAACCCACTTAAAAAGTTTTCATGCTTAACCTCTAGTGTGCCGGAGGTGCCAATAGTTACCGGGCATCCATCACAAATGAACCATAATCGCTTGTCAACAAAATATTTCATGTATAGAGATATTTTGTTTTGCGTTAAGTTTGGTACAAGTTTAGTAATAAATATTTTAAGTTTGCTTACGTCAGTGCGGCAGAAAAAAAACGATCTTCAAATATTGACATTACTGTTTGTTTTTACAGGAAAACTTTGTTCAATTTTATTTTTATTTAGAAGGAAATTTATTCAGCCACACGAAAATACAATAAAATGACAAAAAAACAAAAACAAAAATCTTAACCAAACTTTTTTTACTGATTTGAGGGAGAAAAAAAAATCTCTAAATATAAGTATATACTATTCTCTAAATATAAGTATATACTATTTCAAAAAAATTACTTTTACCATTAACAAACAATTTTAAAAATACATAAACACATTATCTGAGAGGATAGCATCACTGACAAAAACATCATTTTGTAAAACACAAGTGAGTTAATACGAAATTATACTCAGCAAGGTACAACAAAAATTGTACCTTGCGGAAATCCCGCATTCCAGAGGTTAAGAAGTTAAAACGGCATAATTTATCCCACATATAAGGTTTTTCAGATAGGATTTTTTTTTCCGATTCCTTGGAAAACTTTATATGAGAGTTTCACTACATTCAAATAAAAACCGATGATCCGTTTAGCGTTGTAGCAAAATTACAAATAATTACCTTCCATAGGAACTGCATTACATACTTCAGCAGCTTGTAGTTATCGATGTGTAACTTTTCTAGAATAAGTATTTTGACCTTCCTGGGCTTGTCTTCCTTAGTCCAGGCTGCAAAAATATATCAAAGCCTTAGTTTTGAAGTTTTTACATATATTAACCTATTATAAATTCTTTCCAACAGTGCTATATGAGGGGTATAAAAGCAAATACAACAATCTCTAAAAAGTCTAAAAAGTTCAGAATGCAGTTCCATAGAGATTCAAATTGTGAACCTAATAAATTCAATAGTTAGTTGCATACTCGTGTTGCAAAACTTCTCCCATCAAAAACCGCATTTGAAAGTATGTATTTAAAGCAAAGATAGCAATCTCCGTATTTTTTTAAAGGCAAACACATCAATCTTCATTTTGACCAATCAAATAAATGAAGGTATTCTTTGAAGCTAATCAATACAAAACAAAGATGACATTTTTTTATACAGTTTTGTAGAAGCGAAAACAGCAATCGCAAACACTTGGTAGCAAAAGAAGCAATCTTCCGATTTAAAAGTTATTTAGCTATTTATATACTTGCATTAAACAAAATTGGTAGATGCGAATAATCTCAGATATCAAAATACTATATGATTTACAAGTTTTTCCTCAAAAACACAATAGTGCCAGATTGCTGCCCATGCCTCTTATACTCTTAATATATTTACATATTTATACCTACACACTTTTGAAAATAATATTTATGATTTCAAAAAGAGTGACTTGTATAGGTAACTCAACTAGAGTTGAAGCAAACAACACATGCTTCACGTTGTGTGTAATGTGTATCGGTATACGCTCCAGTGACGATGAACTTGCAATGCGTCACTAAGAAAGTGCCCTTTGTGTTGTTTACGCCAACTTATTGTCACTAATGGAAAAGGGACAACAAGTGTTTACGTTGATTCTTCTAGAACAGAGGTTCCCAAACTTTTTTATCCAGTAGACCACTTGTCGATTTTTTCTGTTTTGTATAGACCCCCTGCTTTCCTAGTATTGATTTTTTTTAGCGTTGGGAAAAACTTCAAAGTTTTGTGAACGCTTCAGGAACTGCTAGTTCTTTGAAATGAACCTTTCGCGGTGAACACTTTAATTGTAGTCGAACACGTCAAAAAATAGTACTAGTCGGCAGAAATCCCAAATCGAAAAGTGCTAGCAAATCAACAAAAATTCCTCTCTGAAAAAAAGCACTAGTCGGTAGAGATTTGAAATCGAAAAGTACTAGCAAATCGACAAAAAATCCTCCCCCAAAAAGTGCTAGCAAATCAACAAAATTTACTAAAAACGGAATCCACCCCGTAGACCCCCATTTACGTCTCATGCACCCCCAATTTTTTTTTTCATTGACGTGGACCCCTTGCAGGTCGGAATCGACCCCTGGGGGTCGATATAGACCACCCCAGGAATCACTGTTCTAGAATATTGTAAGCGCACTTACAGAATGTCCTATTCATTCTGTTTGATCGGATGCTGTTCTAAAGATAGTATTGCGAGTGAAATAATCCCAGTTTTTGTTATTTGAATTCGCATTGTGATAATTAGAATTATTTGAGTGTTTGTAAAGTGTTCTTTAAGTGTAACATTACAATATCATGGCATCCTGAAAAAAAACAGGGCATGGCAAAACATTAAATGGACAAAGTGATGAAATTTCACTCCACTCATTCAATTATTATGAACAATACAAAAAGGGGTGGTGAAAATTAAAAAATGTATATAATTTTAAATCTGACCCAGCTGTAGTATCTAAATGCAGTATTCAATGTATCGTAACTGGGATGGCAAAGGAATATGCATATAAGTCATGAACTACACGGGGAGTACATCTATGTTAAGGAAAGTTATTCACAAGTTGGGCTTTCGCTGGAAAAAAACAGAAACCAACCGAAAGTTGCTAATTGAAAATAATCAATAAGTGGGAAATAAGTGGTAGAGACGAACTTTCAGGTTCTGTGACATATTTTAGGAAACAACATGGCTTCAACATTATAGGTAAATCGTTTAGAATTTTCAGAAATAGATTAAGTAAATCATTAAACTGCATTGTAAAATAAATATTCCAGTCTACATATTCTTCGATTTTTCCATACCTTTCTTATACATTACACTATTTTTGTTGTAATCTTTTTGCACTGTATTTGAATATGTATATCCACTTATGTAATAAATAAAGGCACTTATTTTCGTGTTCAGTGTTTTCCGAGAACATAATTATGTTTTATTTCAATAAAAATTTCACTTTCTGGTTATACACGATTTTAGGTAACTTTTTTATTTGGAACTCTTTATGAATTTGTATTTTTTAATAATCTGTATTGTAGAAACAGTAATTAGCATCCGTCATATATGACACGCTTAAAATGTTCCCAATCTACGAATTACTGGATACCTTGTAATTGTTTTTTAATACCCCTTTGAATTGTGTCCTTTATAATCTGTATTGTAGAAACAGTAATTAGCATCCGTCATATATGACACACTTAAAATGTTCCCAATCTACGAATTACTGGATACCTTGTAATTGTTTTTTAATACCCCTTTGAATTGTGTTCTTTATAATCTGTACTGTAGAAACAGTAATTAGCATCCGTCATATATGGCACGCTTAAAATGTTCCCAATCTACGAATTACTGGATACCTTGTAATTGTTTTTTAATACCCCTTTGAATTGTGTCCTTTATAATCTGTATTGTAGAAACAGTAATTAGCATCCGTCATATATGACACGCTTAAAATGTTCCCAATCTACGAATTACTGGATACCTTGTAATTGTTTTTTAATACCCCTTTGAATTGTGTCCTTTATTCAGAACTGTATTTTAAAAACCTTCAGTATTTTAACAACAATGAAATAAAACTGTAAAAATATGTTCTATATTACTGACTTCAACATGCAGGCTTTGATTTCTGAAGTGTGAAATGATCATTAATTGTTTTTTTTTTTGGTTGAAGTTTAAAACGAAACAAGTTGTATGCAAGCTGTGCATCTTTGTGAGTTTTATGGTTGCCTCAACTCTAGTTGAGAGACCTATCCACATGTTATTCTACACATTGTAAATGCAGTGAAATTTTTAAATTATAGAAAATAATCCCTAACAAATTCTAAAACTGGGAAGACAAAAAAATTTCATCAGCGTAAATTGTGGGAAATATTTGTATGAGAGTTTGTATCCGGAGATAAAACGGGAGTTCTGTTTTTTGGCGTAAGTAGCAGAAAGTGGTAAAAATTGAATGTTAAGTCAATGTTTTACGGCATTGCAGCCTAAAATACGGTCCTTTTCTGAAGTGTATTTGGTAAATAAAATATAAATTTTATTCGTTCACCATAACAAAGCGACACAGGAAATGTAAAATAACTACAAATACCATTAATTTGCATATCATAGCAGACTCTTGCCGTTAAGTGAAAAGTAATGTAAAATTATTAGATACCAAATAAAGGCCAAACCAATAAATGTGTATTCAAAATAATATGCTTTACATCATGGAATTATGTAGCTCAACACAAAAATGTGCATTTTTATAACTTTGAGTTTGCGCATGTGTTCAAACATTGCGTTTTTAAATAATTTGTTAGCATTCAATGCCAGTTTTGTTTACTGAAAACAATAAGAATTGCTCTTACATGGGAATGCACATATTTCATCATACAGGTCAAAGGTCAGGATCGGCTCCTCCAGATCCCTCAGGAAGGACTTGAGAAGGACGGCCGGAATGTGTGGATTGTTGTTGAAGTCCAGCTCAGCTCCGGAATCGCAGAGCGCCTGGTACTCCTTGATCAAGGCCACATTGGCAGACCTCCTGAATATTCCCTCGGTTTCGAGAGCTGATGGCAACATTAGATAGACATTATTAATTTTGAGTCAATTGACATAGCGAAATGAAAGGTGTGCAATTAGTACGTACGATACTGACCAAATTTTCCATTGCAATACACTTTTACAATCGCAGATTTACATTACAAAAACTAACACCATAGCATGACACAATAATATAATACTACCCATATTATTTAGACAACTTCTACAGAATTTTTCACATACTTCATATCAGAATGTTAATGTAAGTATGCCGGTATTTTAAAATGGAACAAAAAATAATATGTATGTGGATAATAAGAGATAAATGTGAGTCTCGCTATGTATCGTGAATGAAATGCAGCTTTTAGTTATACAAGGATATATCGAGCTCCACAGAAATGCTAACAAAAATAAATAATAGTCCCCCGTGGCATTCCTCATCCTCTGCTTTCTTACTACTCGGTAAACTATAGCTAGCGTAACACTTGAGATTTCGGTTAAATTGTTATTTGAATGTCTAAAATAGTTCACAAAGACAGAAAGGAGATTATAATAAATGTTTTTGATTACTGTTTGGTAGAAGAAGCTACCAATGGGTCCATAACATATACCCGTCTTAGAACAGACATTGTAGCAATGAAAATAAAATGGAATAACGTTAAGAAAGCAATCGCCCAGGTCCCCACCTTGCCAGATGACAATAAGCATACAACTATCAGATAAACTTTACGTACAAACAATCTAACAAACTCCTCAAAGGTCGGGATATTCCAGTCTAACCATAACCAAACAAAAAACACTTTATATTGTTATTCTTTTGGTTTTCTCTTCAAAGTGAATATAGAACATTATTGTTATTTCAACATGATCAATTAATGTTTTTAATGTTGCCAAATCAGTTTTTGCAAAGTAAGGTTCATTCCATTACCATTTTGACAAACCTTTTGGTTTTGTGTTTATTGTTGCAAATAATTTCATTGATACTTTTAGAAATGATGCTACCCTTTCTCTATTTTTTATTATATTTTTGTAATATCTAGATATTTAAAAATACTCGTACATAACATTATGTTTTAATCCAGTGGGTCATTAAAACTCAAAAACCCCAAATACTTAATATGTATTTCAAGGTACATATACGGGAAAATATGTAAGTGTACAAAACATATTAGACACGTTTTACAGCTAGACTAACTCAGTAACTAATAAACAGATTCATGTATCATTGTAAAAATACATTCTGCAAGTTTAGTGCATAAATGAAACATTTTCATTGATGCAGTTTATTATTAACCCACTGTAACAATAATTTTATATTGTGTTATGAATATAAAACTGCTATTAGATATTAAAATGCATAATAAATGACATAAACATTTTAAATACTGGTACTTTACACTTAATTGCAAAGAAGAAACGCAATAATATCAGTGAGGTGCCGCAACGTTTTGTATAATTTTTCCTAAACAAAAAAGTTAGTGATTGGTATT
This sequence comes from Drusus annulatus, assembly GCA_022651775.1. Classification (NCBI taxonomy): domain Eukaryota; kingdom Metazoa; phylum Arthropoda; class Insecta; order Trichoptera; family Limnephilidae; genus Drusus; species Drusus annulatus. The sequence continues at coordinate 24,312 of JAGWCC010001212.1, read as the reverse complement.
TTTATTTCTATTTTTACTTGGAAGGAGATTATGTTATAAATATCAATATTAAGAGAATTTTTCAATATTATTAGATATACTAGTATTGGGAAAATCATAAAATAAGGTAACAGCACGCCCCTGAAATAAGGTTTTTCAGATAAAACATATCTTATAGGTTTTTTGAGGATGGTAAATAGAAATATCTACCCACCGAGTTTTGCGCTCAATGTCAGTTTGTGTTATAAGGTGCGGAAAACATACAATAAAGCGCTAACTTTGACAGCAAGAATGAAGTATAATAATATTTCAAATCATTTTTTAATGGTGAAAAAACATCTGGAAGCAAAAACACAAAACCTAATTAATATCTGAAAAACCTTTAAAAATTTCATGTTTATGGTATATACGAGTATATGTATTTATAAGCGATAATATAGTAGAATGATTACCCACATTCACTTAACAAATACCTGGGATCAAATCGAACATGTTATGTTCCTAAATAAACACTAACTAAGTCTATTTAACAAGCTTCACGGCACTTTCCTATACAAATGGCATTTTTTTGTTTATTAACCTTTCCGCGAGTATGGACCTTACATAGACATCCGCCCATATTTAGCCAAAGGAATATGGACGCCATTTGACATTTTGCACTATAGCACCCTTGAGGTGATTTTCCCACGAAAATGGCACTATAAAAGTTATCCATTTATTATTATAGATTCAACATTTTAATCTTGTAAATGCATCTTGTTTGCATTAATGATCTTACTCTCGGAAAGATTAATGAACAATATAATTAAAGTAAAATTATACTTAAAAATAAACTAAAAAAGAAATTACAGTAAAACCCTACTAAGATATTTCAGAGAAATGGAGAAAAAATTATGAGGATACCAAATTAAGCAATATTTAAAATTCATTCAAATAAGGGACCGAAAAAACAAAACTTATGTGCGGATTTTACTGTAACAAGTTTGTACTAAATACATAACAGCCAAGAAAGTTTTCAACCTGTGCTAGGATAATGACAACAAGAATTCAAATGGAGTGTCTACATAACACAGGCGTGTTTAAACATTCATTCTGATTTTCACAATTTTACAAAACAAAATTAAGATTAGTATTTTTATACACCAAAAGCTTTTTTTACAGTAATTTTATAGCAAATTTATCAAAAAAATGTCAAACCTCCCGCCGAAAACACGCCACCTTTGGTTGAAAAAAAACAAAGGTCACCCTCAGACGAGTTGACTTAAACAGAACTGCCACATTTGGTAAGTGAAAGCCGCCAATATTCAACTAACTGGAGACATTTTACAAAGGCCAATGTTGTGCTCCGAATCTAGACATCAGAATACTGATGGATAAAAATAATAAAAAGCTGTCTGGAGACTAAAGGAGCAATCTCCAACTATAAATGTAATTTCCTTCAGTGAAAAAAGTTTTCAATGTTCTGGATAGTTATTGCAAAATACAGAAAAAAATCACGACACATCGCTGTGTACTACATAACAAACACATTGTTTAGAAAACAATTTAAGATGACTGCATGCCCAGTGGTATAGTGATCAATCAAAGAAATAAAACGTAGGATATTAATAAATTTTGTATATTAGACCGTAAACAAAGTCATATGCTTTGATTGCTCAACAACCCCAATCGCCACTAAATGCATAATATTATGCGTAAATAATCCATGTCCCCAGTTTTTTGTTGTTTACGTGAATACCACACAAGAGTCTCAACTGCTCCCAACCGTCTAGAGCCAGTGAGACTATGGCATCCCCAATAGGGGTATGTTGTGAGGCTGAAGGTAGTGGGGAGAGAAATGAGATGAGGAAGGTTGGGAAGTACTTGGCTATTCAGATCTGGTCACCAAACACGTACAAAGCCATTTCAAGCAAAGTTTCAATTCCAAATGGTGGTCTTTAACCAGGACAATACTTAAAAGTATCTACCACTCTGGAATGTGTCGCAAATATACTTTTTAATAATATATATGAATTAAATGTGTTATGACACATATAAATTAAATAAAAGTTATTGGCGCACGCCGGGTTTGAACCCGCGACCTTTTGATTTGCAGTCGAGCGTTTTACCACTCGACTATGGAGGCCGTCACTAGAATACTAAACAAATAAATGTTTGCAATAGAAAAAAAATAGTGTATACGTACATACAGTATATCAAAATTACGCAGATTACCGTTATTAGATTGAGCTTATGAGTAATTTTTGAGTCCATAAAGAAATTACTATAGAGCAAAATTACGTAACAAGACAAAGCACACCGCAGCTTAAATTTACATACCTTTTCCACTACATCACTGGGCATGATTTAAGTAACTAACGATACAATATTTAAATTAATGAATGCCTAACAACTACATTAATAACTAATAATTAATAACTACTTATTGAACTATGTATTTAATATTTAATTGTATAATAAGTGTATTAGCGTTTCGGGACTAAATTGCTTAATTAATACCATTCTACTAGCAGTCAAATTTCATAAAGAAAGTATGAATGTCACTAAATGTACCATGTATATATCATATATAATTATGTTAATATCATGTGCAGTATTTAAACTAAGCACTAATTCCACTTAATCCAATAACTTACATACATATATAGGTCATTTCACTAAATTAAAACCAGGAGAGGCAATTATGTATGTAGTACTCTGTTTACTAAAAAAAAAATACAATGAAGTAAACGGTGACTATCAACTCGCGATAGCCACGTTGGCTCGCCTTTGTTATGCTATAAATATGGAAAGTTCAATTCTTCGGCCCGGTGTTTAACTCCCCCTCGCATTTTATCTTTATTACGGCAACCATTAAGCAGTGAAAAAGGAACCACCCTTTTGTCGGCAAATAATGCACTATTGACATCTCATTAAGTGAATTTAGTTGATACTTGTCCCATAAAAATGTGTGTATTATTACTCTCCACTTACGTGATTAAACAAATCATATTATTTAATTAGTATACGTTTATGTTTTGTAGACAAATTATTTAAAGGGTTTTTTTTATAATTTTTTTTAAATTTCACATAATAAAAAACATACAAACTATATTATCGACAACAGAATACTTGACATAATTATATCAAATGACCCTTGTGCTGTAAATATATATGCCAGTGTACTGTTGTGGAAAACGAATACCACTAGTGTTGACCCTATTTAATTTTCATTTGTGTAAATAAATTGCGTCGGTTTAGTTACACCGGACGTAGACCGTTAAATTAAATGTATAAGCCACGATTATAAGGCAAGTTTTTCACTATTCCGACCTTACACTATGCGTAACATTTACCCATAGTTTATAAGTAAGGGGGGTAGGGTTTAAATTAATTTAAAAAATATTATTTTTTTGTTAAAATTTCCTTTTTGTCTATTTTTGTGTCAGTACTAATCTTGAAATGCTTTAAAGCTCGCGAATTTTTATAGTTTTTTTAATCTATTGAATGGAATTGTCTTTTGTAAAGTCAATGACAACTAATTAATCTAATAATAGGTTTTACTTATTTGATTTTAAATTTACTTGCTAACCTTCAGATAAGGTCCGGGCGTATTTTGACCCTAGTCACTCCCTGATTTGGATCCTTGACCTATTCCGTACAGCGGATCACAGGGCTAAAGTTGATATAATTTTAGTATCCGAGAGAATATTAGAGACTTACTTAGCTATTCAAGCTAGGTCATTTATTAAGACCCAACACCAGATAGACTGGATGTTTGTAAGCTAGGCGTACGACAATTTAATTTCAACACAGATCAAAGGGCCCAATATCAGTTGCTTGTTAGCAAAATTTTATAAAAATTGGTAACAATAATACTCAATGTATTCAAGAGAATGTCCAAAATAGTTTAAGGAAGTGTTTGGTTATATTTATCCCAAGAGTCAATATATTTTCCTGTTGAAAGTTTTTGACTCACTAGGTTTATGTATTTCCCTAACCACCAAGAACTTATTATTTTATGGTTCATTGAAGTGTGATGTTAAAGTAAAATATTTTTAAAAGATTACTGGGCTGTTAATATTAGTTATAGGTTACAAATTAAGATCGTAAGACGCACAAGGTTTTATGACATATAAGACGAACATATTATGCAAATATAATACATTCGCCCTTTTTTAGTTTATAATAAATTGTTTTTGTGTATGTTTATAGTACTTATCTGTTTCATTTGGTGCAATAGTGCATATGCTATTTAATTATAGAGTGAGTGTGTTATACTATTTAAGAAGGTCTGTGAGAAACTTGCACAGTTGAATATTTAGTAGTGAGATGTTTTCAAAGAAGAATTGTGTTAGTGAAGAATGTAGCGTGAAACCTGTACAAAGTTTTAAAAGTCGCGAGATGCAATTTCACTCACAAGAAATATAGCATATAGTGGTCAGTAAATAATGCAAGATGAGTGATTTAATTTAAAGTCATACCGTCTGGCTTGGACAAAAATTCCACGCAAAGTCTCACGATGGGTGGAATAGAATCGACCACAAGAGGATTGTTCTCTCGGATGAACTGTAACGATACTCCGAATTGCTGAGTGGGGGGCTTTAGAGCGTCCGCCCGGGCCTCTCCTCGGGCCCCTTTACCCTTAGAAGGACCCGACTTTTTATTTTTGGACAGCAAGTCTGCATCATGCCTGTCACAACAAAAGCAGATTAAGTTAGATGCGTGTCTCCACATCGTGCAGAGGCGGAATTCACGATTTGGTATTAAATTCACTAGACTGTCAATTGCAACACTCCTTACTCTAGTACTGGCTGGGGAATGCCGATTTTATCCAAGTCCAAGTGTTCGCGCAGCTCGTGCAGGTAATTAACATACATCATTTTCTTCCCAAACTTAGCACTGATGGCGGGTCTTAGCATTTGCCACACTATCCGGATGAAGTTTGTGGGGTGAACTAGGTAGAGGGCCTTGAGGTTCTTCTTGTATTTCCTATCAAATGCTTTATAGGCCTTCCACAGCCAGGACACTGTTGGCTTGTTCTTACTAGTCAGGCCATGGTGGAAGTACACAACGCTGTAGTCCAGTTCTACATATTTATCCAGAGTGAACATAAAATACCTGAAATTATTACAAAAGCAATGTTAACTCACACAGTCCAATTTATGATGTGTCACTAATGTATTTATTATGTTAACAATTGTAATTTTAGGACAGTATCTGACTACCAAAATAGTTTTGTTATTAATTTAATAAAAACATGAAAATTTGGAGGTAACATCAAAACTTTATGAAAACGATTAGTAAATCAAGTTTAGGGTTTGATTTATACATGAGCAAGAAGCATGAATAGACAGCCACAACAGGAGAAACTATATCATAGCTCCCTCTGCCTGAATGCTGTAAAACCCAGTCATACCAACAGCATGATGGTAATTACTCAGTTTATTGAATCAATATGAAAACAATGCATGGCGCAAAACATGGTTTGTTTCGAGAGAATTACGTACTTCAGCAGTTTGTCCTGAGGAACCTCTTGGCTACTCGGCAGGCGACAGGCCGAGACAACGATGATCCGCCGCCCGACTGCGTCATCTCCAACTACCTCGATCAGCCCCTTCCCGTGGAGATCGGCAAAGGTGTCCCCATCTGCTATGCCCAACCCGTCATTCAGTCCAAAGATTCCAGTCTCAAGGTTGGATTCTCCTTGATCCCAAACCTGAATAGAAAAAATCACTTAAGATTCTATTCTTCTTTTGCAATCTAGTAGATAACAGCTGTTTGGAAAGAGATGAGTTATTTATTGCATCCAAAACAGCGATGTATAAATGTTGTTTTATTGACATCTTGATATGATGGTTCTTAAGCATACATTTTGTAGGTTCATATTTCCTTTTGAAAACTCTCACTGTTAAAAGCGCCTACATTCTCAAGCTGCTAAGAACACTTGACATAGTTGGTTAGCTCACCTGAGTGTACACTTGAGGAGCTCGAGCTAATTCCTCTTCAAAGTTTTCTTCAATTGTCCCGTCACTCACCGGGCTCTCAATGTAATCTGCAAGTGGTTCTTGCAGTGCATCTGACAAAAATATTTAACTATGAAGTCAACATATTATATGAAGATGGCAAAAATTGTGTATCCCTCAAACTTAAGCTTTTTTCTAGCAAAAATACTATAAATACATAACCATTCTTTTTAATGTGCTGGGAAACTCTTCTATTTTTTCATATGGCACAGCAGAACTCGATACCGGGTCAATGCAAGTATTAATCACAGGAGTTCTACAACCTCAATAGAATTTTTTAAAACCACAAAGTTGAATGTGTGAAATATAAAAATACATATACATATATATATTTCACTATGCAAACCTTGCTCACATGAACTGAAATTAATTAGATACTTAAAACTGAAAATAAATATTTTTGATTTTCATCAACAATAGAAGAAAAAACAACTAGAAAAAGGTATATGACATTGCAGTTGTAAAACGAGAGAGTACCGGCATGAATCACCACAGGTTGAATTTTTCAGTGAAATAATCTGGGTCAAACAGCGTTGTTAACAAGATACATTTACTCAGAGTTCAATTGCATGGTGGAAGACTGTACTGCCACATTTGTGCATATTCCTTCTCAAAACTAATGTTTGTTGACAAATAACCTGCGCTCATTTCATGATCCCGTTAGGATGGTAATGGACCAACAGCTTTCGAAAAATCTATCAGAAAACCGCTGAAAACATCCAAAGCCTCACTTTAATTAATGAACCCCTTTCCAAACCTGGCAGTGGCCGAACAGTTCTTTGACGAGAAATCATAATATTAAACTATAAAAGCTGTCAAAATTATATCCTATATTCACCGCCAGAAGTATATCCTATTTTACTGCCGAAATTGAAGTCGCACCTACTTAAGATCTTGCTAACCATAGAAACACACCGGCATAGATTTTAAGCTTTAGAAACAACAGATGGCAGCCACAATAAATTGTAAATCTACGGGTCCAGTCTTTTACATTTGCTTACAGATAAATAAATTTGCTGATCCTAACAATACGTGTTAAAGTACCGGGAGTATCACGAGACATGAATATGTTGTGAAGATACTGTTAATGGCACTGGTTGGAAAAATAATGTACCCATCTCCAAAATATATCAACTACATAATTAAAGACAAATAAACCAAATATTTAATACATCGCCGACATAAAATAAGCTAAACATGAAACAAGTTACATTTTCCATTAGACGTAATTACTGTTAATTGTACTGAGTATTTATAAAAATTAAACGCCATAGGCTGCCTACTCAATATGGATAGAAACTCACTGGGGGTGGTAGGAATATCAACAGATTGTAGTGGGAACATGTAAATGTAGTGGAATGTACCAGATTATATAATGACGGCAGGGGCGCCGCGAGAGGTACCACCGCCTATGTGCGAAAACAACAAAATGCACCCCTATTTGTAATTTTGTGCTTGTTTTATACATATAATACTTTATTTATGTATATTGTAATCAAGAAAGTGGTTAAAGTAATAGGAAATTCATCGCTACGGTTACTAACAAGCGGGCACCGGACACATAAGTAGTAATTAAATCCAAAATTATTTAATATGGTAAAGGATAACATAAGTATTAATACCTCGTCTCATATTGATTTGAATCAAAAGCCTACGCCGGTACAAGTAAAATTTAAGGCGGCACAATAAAAAAAATTATGATGTGCACTTGTGTTGATATCACAGGAAACTTTTTTTGAATTGAAGATGGGTTTAAGATTATTTATTTTCTTTCGAAAACTTTAACTCTCTTAATTTTCATTTGGCAGTGATATGATAAGATAATCTGATCTAACAACTGCAATGTACATATAGCGGCGGCACTCCCGATGGCAAGTAATTCAATCCAAAATTGTTTATTTTTTGGTCACGTGTGCAGATATCTATCACCTGCCACTTTTTTGCCTCGCACAAATTGCACACACGGTTGCAGCGCCTCTGAATGACAAATTTTATTGCCATGATGATTTTGTTTTGCCAAATAATGAATAATTCAATTTGTTTCATAAGCTTGAAACTTTTCATTTCACTTGAACATTTTTCACTATCCCAAAATTTTGTTGGGCTTCTATTTTCCTTCTATGAGAAATTTCATGTGTTTTTGGGTCAAGTGAGTGGTAGGTGTATTTTTACTGTGTTTTTTTAGTGTAGTAAATGGTGAATTTGTATTTAAAAATTCACTCAATTACATAACACATTTCAAAAGTTGGAGCTTTCTAAAAAAAAAACCATTAAAACAGTTAATAAATCGCGAAAAGTTTGAATTAGATAATGTGCAAAGAGTCCCACAAATAATGTGTAAATCGGACACTGCCACCTCATGAGACACATGCAGCTGTTGAGAGAGTGGATGTAACTAATAGGTGTAGGGAATGTGAAGAGGTTGAATAAACTTCAATGATAACTGGGAAGCCACATTGTGAAACCAACAGACATAGCCGAATGACAACCCTGGGGGACTTTATTAAAGGAACTGGGTTACTGTGAAGAGAATAAGGTGATACATGTGATATAGCACAATGGGCCTATAGCAGGAGTGCTTACAGGAGCAAACAGACCGCCTCCCTAGCAATAATAATAATAGCCCCCTAGCAGATGTCCTTTTCCAATTGATGTCTTGTGTGCATACCAAATGTTTAAATTCAATGTAATGTTTTTGCCATACATAAATAATGGTGATGTAAGAGATAATATTGGCATCAAAACAGATGAAGACGAAAATACAATAACAGGTACATTTCATTCTTTGGAGGAATACCTCTTGTATATACTATACTCCTGCCGGAGATAAATGGGTTGGTTATTAAAATGGTCACTATCAACTTACAATATCACACACAGCGCAATAGAATAATAATGAGGGAGTGAAGGAACACACCAATTACAGCAGAGAGTGAACCTAGAGATATTCCAGTCACTTTGCAACAAATTCTAGGGATAATATTTCTGCAAATAGCACCAGCGAGTGAACATCAAAATGTTTAAATGACTTTGCCAAATAATAGAAAATTAATCTTTTGATGAATGATGCAGTTTTATTATTATAATTTTGTAAACATTGAATTGTCTAATATTTTTAAATTCCATTACTTTGGTGGTCGAATGAATTGATGTTACCAAAAACATCAAATTAGAATATTTTCAAGATAAAACGTAGTTAATAATACAAAAACAAGATGAAATTTCGACATTCCAATACCAGTGCACTAGATGTTGGCACTTCTGCATTCCGTTTTGTGTTGTTTGTTCATTCTTCTCATAAACCAGTGTTTTGAAATTGATTCTAAACCCACTTTCTATGCACAAAGTCTATCTAATAATAATCTAAAATGAACTTGGACAGATTCATTCTTATTAGTGAATCAATTCAGTTTGTTTTTCCAGGTTAGCGGAATGCATTAATAGATTCAATATTTATATCAATTTCATTTGTTTGGTATAATAATTGTATTTTATGTTGGTTTATAATTGGTTGTTGAATTCGAATCACCCTCGAAAACTTAAGAGCCTAATGCAATTTTGACTTTGTATTATTGACTGCTGAATTGTGAAAATATAATCTGTTCAACCCAAACGAAGTTCTATGAATTATTTTACTGCCTTATTATACATAAATATGTGAATGATTCTAAATCCCAAACCACTTTAGTTCTCTTTTTTACATAGTAGATAACTATTATGTATAGCTCACTAAAACTACATTACAGATGAAGGATAGCTCAACGTAATATTCTAGTTTCTAATTTTGAAACTGTTAATTCGTGGTGGAACTCCATTTTAATAATACCAAATTTTTAACTTTATTCCACTATTTTTTATTTTAGACCTGACCGGTTTCACTTTATGATGGGCATCTTCAGATTGGAATAAAGTAAAAAAATAGCTATTATTAAAATCAGTAATATTCTAGGTTTTGTTTTAAAACCATTTGAACAAAAAATCATCTATCAGACTCCAAGGAAGTAACAGTGCCGTCCTCGTATTATGTATATGTATTCCACTCTCACCTATACATACTCATCTTCCGACATTTATTAGAATCGTCTAACCGGCGAAGAAAACATATTTCAGACTGTCCCCACAGCACACTCCTGTATCTATGGCGACAAACCAAAATATCTCATTTATTGTGGCAGATCACCAATAATCTGATGGTTTAGAACACCTTTTAGATTGTAGCGATTCCTACTTATTTACCATTGAATTCAAAAAAGAAATCACTCGTTTTACATAAACATGTGGTACTTATTTATGACAAGCACTTATACAACTGGACTATTTGAAGAAAAATTCTTAATTCAATTCAAAGTACTATTTATTTGAAATGGAATAGAAGAAAAAGCATTATTTCAATGTCAATTACTAACAGGAACCTATAACAAGGTGATGCAATGGTATGGAAATAATTTCCCCCGAGACCTATGTCATCTTTGGAGATTATAGATATGATGCAGGTTGATGTTTGATGAAATTGGGTTGAACAGCTGTCATAAAGGACTTGATAAATATATATAGTTTAATATTGAGTTTTTTCATGATATTCTGTAATTTTCTGAACGGCCAGTCATTTGACCGAGAGCGAGAATATTTCGCAATAATAATTATAAGAGAAGATCACCCCCTTCCTTTGTGGAAATTTCCAGAAGGATGATACCATATAATTATTTTGCAAAAAAGAATTGAGTTAAAAAATTGGTAAACATTCCATTATTTATTTTTTATAAATATCAGAAATTCAATTGGACTTTTCAACTTCCTTGAAATCACAAGTTTAATTAAAGAAATTGCATAAAAAGTCGAAATCAATAAATTGTAAAATCTAGAAATCTAAAAATAACCGGAAATTTTCCGTGAACTCACCTGGCAACACTCATATCTTGAATATTATTGGCTGATTCAAACCTAAATTAATTAAAAACCAAGTATTTAATGAAATAACCCGGCAGTTAACAACATTAATTTTGAAAGCAGATCTCGAAACAAAACAATGCAAATTTATGACAGATGTCAGACGGCGAATCTGCACTGATGTACTTCCGGCTGCGCACCGGAAGGAAAGAAAATACACAAACACCACCGTACTACGACACCGACTACCTAGTCCTATTGCATCAAACAGTATGCAAACTATACCAATCTAAAAAATGACAGATCTTGTCAATCTGATTGCGAAATTCAATTCTGAATAGATTATTTGATTCATAGCCAAAGATTTTAATAAAGTAATTTATTAGCGCAAATGTATATTGACGTTCAATTTGAATACCCTGGAGTAGCATTTCAACATTAAATTCAAATAATAAAATACATATAATATGCCTACCTCCTACCCAACCTAAATTTGAAAAGAAAATGGCACAGAATAAGTTAATAAATGAGAACTTACCCATGTTTCCCGACGGGTTCAGCAACTCAGAATCATCAAACTCCAGAAATGGTTCATGATCATGATTGTCGGAAAGACTTGAAAAGGGTTCTTCTCCTTCGGGATTCCACCCTCGAACTTCAATTTTAAAATTTAGTATCAATATCGTGATTTACATACTATCATATTAGATAAGATTTCAAAAACTAGGCTACAACAAACCTTCGTTGGGACCCGTGTCCATGGTAGACTAGTTATTTGTTGTTCAATCAGTTATTAAATCACGATTTGCCAAATGTCACAGCGCAAACTACATACTTACGCCGAACACCTGAAAAAATTGGAAATATGACTACACAGCGAAACAATACTCTAGTGGTTTATATATAATCCAATAAACTAAGCAATCTTATCGAAAGTTGATTTCGACGTATTTTTTAAGGCGTATTTTCAATCGAAAAAAGGACACAGCACCCAAATGACACACTGCAGAAGTCATAGACAACACTTGGCCATATAGAGTTATAGAGTATACTTGGCTAAGGCATAAACACCAATCACAAATGTAGAGTACACAGTGCGGTGCAGGTGTTTATAGATTCGACATTCTCAGGAGTTCTTATTGTAAGTTATGACACACATGACAGATTTTTTTTTAGTCAATTATTAAAAATAATTCGATTAAAAAAACCACGTTAGAAAATGTCATATGTTGATTGAAGACTAGATATCAACCAGCGCATTGCAGGCCGTTACGTATTTTACTTATCACACACAACAACAGACTGCTGCGTCCTAGCCGCACGTAGACTAACTTTAACTTTGAAAAAAAAGTGGAAAACGCAGACGACAACCGATTTAATCACAAAAGAAATTTAAAAAAAAAACACTTTTTAATGCATTTGTTTTTACATATTATAACAATTACAGCTTTGATGTAATTAATTTGACAAGCGAATAATGATGAACAAATGAATTAACAAACTGTTTTTTTTTTTATCCATTGATTTTTTGTATTCACAAATTCTAAATTATATCAACCAAGTATATCTAGACATGGAATATAAATCTGAAAGAAAATCAAATTTGCCGCGTTACCAATGAGTTAAGTTCTTAGAAAATATTTTAATTCATTTGAGTGTGCGACGTGTCAAAAATTATCATATTTAGCTAACCAATCAAAGTTTAACTTTCTATGTACGGTTTTGTATTCGTTTCTCTATTTTAAATAGTTTAAATTTAAAAAGAAAATGATTTTTGAAAAAGCATTCAGAATGTTTCGTTTATAATTTATTTGGTCTGATTCCCAAACACCATGTAGCCAAATGAAGCCTTTAAAATTGACAAGAATATTTATTCTCTTATTTGAAATTATTTGACTGCATACATAAAGGTATGAATATTTGGAAAACAATTAGCCCAAAATGTGTAATAAAGCTTTATATGGTTATACGTTTTATTCGGTTTTTTCTGGTATTTATTGATTTATAGACGTGATGATAAATTTAAACAAACAACCGGAAATTTGTCAGTGCTTCTGTAAAATAATTTCCATTAGAGCTCGCAAAAACCCAACAGCATTGTCAAAACTAAATTTTTTTCCTGTGGATCATTCTAAAATATAAATACAACAGTGCCGAAAAATTACATTCATGTCAAAAATTGCAAGTTACTTAGGATATCTGTCAGTTTTACGTATTTATAGATGTGTTGCTGTATTAATCGCTTTTCTAGCTTTCTTAAATGATTGCAACGTTTCGGGTGTGTTGGTATTATTTTTTATGAAATATTAACTAAGCTCTTGGATGTTTTTTTGTAATTATAAACCACGAATCAAATAGCATACAGTATAGCGTCCATATGCTGTTAAATCCGTCACGGAAATATTCAAATACTTCATCGAACTGGACGAAACTTACTACCGGACGGAGAGTATTTATTCATTTTTTTTTTATTATCAATAGGTAACAAAACTACAATAAACGGCTCTTATTCGCAAGATGTATGTTTTATCGAGGTTTTTCAAATAAAATTCATTGTGTTAACTCATTATTTTCGAGACGGCTTGAACCTTTTCTTAATTTTAAATCTAGTCTATATTTACTTTTTTTACCAAAATACACCACTTTGCGTATCATATCTCTTTGGCAGATGGGAAAAGTAAAACAAATTAATATTTACAAATTGTAATACAGAAAATCATAAAACACTTGATTTATATTTCAAATTGGGTAGTTTAAAAAAAAACGTTGATATGCATCAACAAAACAAAAAAAGTTTATTTTAATATACAGTGTTTTTTAAATTAGAATAAACACGTTTACAACAATGAACATTTACGTGTTTCCCGTTTTGTGTCATTTCGATCAATTGACCAGAGAATTGAGAAGAAAAAAATGGAAACAGAAACTAACAAATAAATTTGCGTTTACTATTTATTATTCCTTTATCCAACCTACCTCTTATTTAACGAATAGGAGGCGTCGTTGTGTGTGAATGTTTGGATTTATGACAAATCATGTATTCAAATTACAATATAAGTTTCGTAACAAACTTCACGCCTCTTTTTCGCACGGCTTTTGAATCTTACGGCTACCAAGGAAACAGAGTTGTACATGAAGTGGTGTTATTAAGTCTCATCTCCAAATTTCGTGAAGCGATGCTTTTTTGATTACTATTGCTATATCAATGAACTGATAGCATTATACGATTTAAGGATTAACTTTGTGCTCTATGTTGTTTTGTATGGAAGCATGCATGGCTTTCGATGCGAAGCGACGAAGTTTAATAAAGAGTCGTATTATGTTTTTTTTTTTGCTTAGGATTTTTACATCGAATAGCGTATCTTTAGTCTTTAGATCGATGCTTCACCACTATTTTGTTAATTTTATATTTTTATAATATATATTTTGTTCACGGTGTAATATTTTATGCTTGTCTGGATTGGGTAGCGTGTGCCATCTTCTCAGCAATACTTGTTAAAAACACGGTTGTGTGGCATGGGATTTATTTTACTTTTTTTCTAAGTGATTTTGACTTCCGTTTGAAGGTTAAAATGGTGGAATTAAATTGAATCATGTTAAAAGTATCCTTTTAAGTATTGTCGGGGTCAAGAAATCCGATTTCGATATATTTTGCCCTAGGGAATAAGTAAGTAACTTTTATAGATTTTAAATATATATATATATATATATATATATATATACAATTTTATAATAGCATAATATTTCTTATTTATTTTATATTGATAATTTAATTTAAAAGCCGAACAAAAGGATCAGGTTAAGTTTATTTAAGTAATGTAAACAATTACTCCGCTAAAATATTGAGTGTACTGTCGAACAGCCAACTTCGGGAAAACCCTTCGTAAGTACCTTCGTCAGTACAACTTTCGTATTGGCGAAAGAAGGTTCTTCCGAAAGTGGTCTACAGTGGAATCAAATTTTGTGGTGTAAAACAAAAACAAAGTGTTTGTTTCAATTAGTGTCATTATGACACGTCACTGTGTGACAGAGGAACGAAAATGTAAGTGTATATACTTCAAAACAAGTTGTCAAATAATAAAACAATATTTATTCATAAAATATCAACATTTTAGGAATTAAATGTGTAAAATTGGAATTGTTATTTCTCTGATTCAGGTCATATTATCCAATCTTAATATTCTTCATTTTAGGCACATCAATGCCATTTACAATCTTGAATTTACATTTATTTGTTAACAATATAAAATAATATTAAATCAAAATTGTATTTTTTCTCAAGTTGTTCCAAGTATTGGTATGTAAATCTTCTCAAACAAAATTCTAGAAAATACTGGTTTCCGTGCTTTTATGTTATTATTAACTCATGCGCAGGACTTTACTAATACGTGAAAAAAATATATCGAGTATTGTTTCAAACTGCTTTAGATTCCAAAGTTGTTTGTAGGTAATCTATTCTAGTCGAAGAATTAAATGCCACATTGCATATAATAATAATGATGCTTACATATTTTTTTATTGCATAGATACATCAGCTAACACCATTTGACACTCTCGGTAGCCGTTCTCATGAGTGTCAAATGTTATATTATTATGTCGAGACTATTATTTTAATCGCTGTTAATTTTAAATACCCCTTTGTGTTACGAGATCAATGGCCGGTTTTATGGTAGTGGTGAGCAAAAATATCGATTTTCAACTATCGCTATTATTTGTATTAAAAAATCGTTGTTTAATTTAAAACGAATTAGGTAAAACGGACATTTATAAATTAAAAGTTTTTTGATGCACTGAAAGAAGACATATATATTTCAAACTAATAAACCACTCAATCAAAATAAAAGGAAAAGTTCAACGTTTTTCTCTAAAAGCTTGATATTTTCACAAAGTTGAATACGCACTCGTTCAATATGATTAGAATCTTAATTATTTAATTTTATTACAAATATTAATTTAATTTAGAAACGTTCTTCAAGTTTTAATCGAATTTAAAAATAACAAAGTTTTATTATTTCTTTTACATGGATGTTTTCAAAACATACCTTATTAAATTCTGCCCTCTTTCTGTAAAAAAATGCTGATTAAAAGAAACGTTGAATAATTATTCGAGTCATCCAGAAATCAAGTGATCCTCAACATGTTTGAATATAAATGAAGAAATGCTTAATCATATTATTATAGTAATATAATAGTAATATGATGGCCGTTGCTTTAACTATGAAAATGACGAACCCTGGCGGAAAAAACTCTAAGGTCCGTATTGATATCTTATGTTCTACAGTCCCGGAGGATTGCATTCCTAAAAATAGTGTCAATAAGTACTCCACAGTAGTTATTGTTGTTATGATATTTCTAACTAACATTCGAGCATTTTAGAAATATAAAGAGCAGTTTGGATAACTGTAGAATATCGATGTTTTCTTATTTAACCGCAGATCGGATTTACGACGTAAAATAAGATTAAAGCATTCTTGTTCAGTTTTCTGCCATCCCGAAGCTCGCCTGCGCAAGTGAGTCGTAGCGGGTCACGTGATACAAATG
Source organism: Drusus annulatus (assembly GCA_022651775.1). Taxonomy (NCBI): domain Eukaryota; kingdom Metazoa; phylum Arthropoda; class Insecta; order Trichoptera; family Limnephilidae; genus Drusus; species Drusus annulatus. The sequence continues at coordinate 7,900 of JAGWCC010001212.1, read as the reverse complement.
TATTTACAACAATGGCGCCAAAGGGCTCCTTAGTGAAAGTGGCTCTATTTTACGGAGAAGAGACTATTTGGTTGGAGCGTATATTAACTTAGCTATTCCAATGTGCTTGTAATTTAAGAATAACAAAATAATTAATTCCGGGGCTTCTCAAAAGTTAATTATCCGATCGGCTAGAACCACGTCAGTCTCTTTGCAACGGCGCTGCTCTCTTGTGTTGTCAATTTAGCTTAGCTTACCAAATGGAGTCTGTGGACACTGCGACTCGCATAAATATTTACCCGAAAGAATTGTTTCTGGAAATGAGCTGTGTTAACAATTGTATTACAATTGTGTGAATGATGTTACTGTAAGTATTACTTGTATTTATTTGTGGCAATATAGATTTAAGTGTTCTATCCGGGGCGGGCGTTGGTGTTTACAGGGCATGTATACAGTGATCATCGAGTGGAGGCCCGCCATACATATTCCGTTACCGTCGCGTAAACGTCAAATTCACGTTTGCAATTTGATCTCTTCTCATATAACTGACTGTTTGTGAATGACTAACTCCATCCGATTATTTTATTATGACTGTCTACAATCGTGGTAGTGATTTACACAATGGCTGACAATCTGCAGGCCTGCGATTCCGTAACTCGGTTGTGATTGTCGGCAGTGTTGGTTGGTTTGTTTGTTTGCTTGCTTGCTTGACACAGTGTTGTGTGTTGGTTGTTGCAGATGTGACCGGCTCGCCAGAGGGACATGTAGGCAGCGGCACTAGTGGCAGCGAGAGCGGGCAGGAGAGTAGCAGCATGTCGGTGCGAGGCTGCAAGCGCGCGCTGAGCCGCGGCGAGGAGGGCAGGCGCGACGGCTGCAAGCGGCGGCGCCAGGACCCCGAGGCGTGGCAGCCGCGGCCGCTGTCCGACCTCAAGATCTCTACCATCTACAACCGCAGTGCCCCCGAAGCTCCGGCAGAGCTCTTCAGGTTAGTTTCATCCTTTTAATGCTACTATTGTCTGTGAAAGCGATTTCTTAACCTTGTATACACAGCGTATTTTTTGCTGACTGCCAGGTCACTCACCCGGCCGCGGTGTTGTAGCTACTATTTTGCTTGAAGCTGCACATTTTGCGGTTATTTACATTTTTATTTCTGTAAATTTTTCCAGATTGGTAAGATGATATAATGGTTATGTCATTTGAACCAGCTACTGATAAACATTTTGCTATTCACAATTAGAATAATAGCGTAACACATTCTTCAGAATGTTTATATATTATGTTTGCGATTGCTTCTAACTAAATCTATACTTTTGACCTTTCATACAATTGTATCTAATGACATAGAAAGGTGAATTTTTAAAGGTTTTTTTTTAACTATTCACCTTACTATGAAGGAAAAACTCACTTATGGTTCGTAATTTGCTTTATTCAAATTCGTTTTAATTGTCATAGCATTATTGTATGTCAGAACTTTTCATATTGTGTTGTGCTTTCTATATATTTGTTTGTTAATTAAAATGGTTATTGAGAATAACTCAAAAATATGCGAGCCCTTAGAACTGTACTGTGGGGGTTTTTCTTGATATATGTACTATAAATATTAAAGACAATTAATTACATTTTGCCAGGTTTTTTTTAATCAAATGTAAGTAAATGCGACACATTTTTATTAAAAATTCATAACTTTGGTAGCAGAGTATATATATTTGATAGGTTTCTTATATTTGTGCTTTTTATAAATGAATTTGATTAAATCAACCAATTCGAGATTATATTTATAACCCGTACACATCTTAACAAACAATGAGTTAAGGTCTGCCTTATTGTCTTTTGATTTTACAATCAGATTGACTTAGTTTTTATACAGGGTCGGCCAGGATAGATGGACTATATGGTTACCATATTGGATTCCCCCCAATTCATCATAAATTTTTCTTCTTTGGATCCTATGATTGGTTCTCTCTTACTCCCACATTCCGAGGTGTATTCCCTTGCATACAAGCGTAGCATTACACCATTTCATAATATATCTTGCACCTGTTCCTCGTAATCTATATTTTATTTGCCAATATTATATTTTTGTCTTTCAACTTTTTGTTGCTAAAATACTGTTAATATTATATAATCATTCACATTGTTGAGAAATGTTTTATGGAGTATTCGTACTGTTTTTTTACATTTCAACGTTGTTTGAAGTCAGCTTTTAGTAACTATGCTCTCATTTGTCAAGTCTTTTCTATCCATAAAACCAAAACCTTAGGGTGGTTTCTTTTCTCTCAATTGATCACACTTCATAAGAATATTTATTAATATATTCAGTTTCTGTTTACACTTTTGATCAGTTTTAAAAGTGTAATGATGTTTAGTTATTACAATAATAGAATCTATTGCAAAAGCAAAGACAAATTTTTAATTATTGTCGTACAATACGATTCCTTCGTCTGATAACCTCGTTCAACTTTTAATATTTCATATTTCACACAAAGGAAGTATTGAATTCTGTAAGTTTAAACAAATGTTCACATTAAGTTTATCAGATTGAGGTATATCAACCATATTCAAACTGGGCTGCGTTTAGTTGACCTGTGGTCTTTTTTTGAACTAGGTACGATTTCATTTGAGTTAATTCTTGTACATTGAAGTAGACAGTTAAATACAGGTTGATTCAAATTTGAATAAACGTCAGATGGCTATTTATTTAGTAACAAGGCATTGACCACCCTTTTTATCTATGAGATCATATTTCAACTAAGTTGATGAGATGATGCAGAAAGCAATAACTGACCTAGGCATACTATCATTTGATATTTATGCAGAGGCTATTTATATTTACAAAGGAGTACAATTTCGAATTGGGTCAAGTTCAAGCGTTTGCAGTTCATTTGCCTCACCATGTGTTGTAGTATTTTGTTCGTTACTCAGCAAATGTGCTACGTCTAGTAATCTTTGTAAAGGTGTTTCAATGGCGCAGAGGAAAGAAAATACATGCATTGTTGTAATTTATCTACATCGTCAGCAGTTACCTTATTGCTTGCACATGATTATTGTTTTAGTAGTAAATTAGTCCTTGACCGTGCAAATTGCTCAATGAACCGAAATGCAAATTGCTCAATGCAATCTTCAACAATAATTTTTGAAACATATATAAATATATATATATATATATATATATATATATATATATATATATATATATATATATATATATATATATTTATAAATACATAAATATTTTGTGCACAGTAATTGTTTTTTTAAATTTTTTTATATGAATACCGCACAAGAGTCTCAACTGCTCCCAACCGTCTAGAGCCAGTGAGACTATGGCATCCCCAAATAGGGTATGTTGTGAGGCTAAAGGTAGTGGGGGGGAAGGAGATTGGGAAGAGGAAGGTTGGGATGTACCTGGCTATTCAGATCTGGTCACCAAACACGGCCAAAGCCATTTCAAGCAACTTTTCGATTCTGAATGGTGGTCTTTCACCAGGGCGATACTTAGAGTATCTACCACTCTGGAACGTGCTGCAAATATACTTTTATTATTTTCATATGAATTAAATGTGTTATTACACATATTAATTAAATAAAAGTTATTGGCGCACGCCGGGTTTGAACCCGCGACCTTTGGATTCGTAGTCGAGCGTCTTACCACTCGACATGGCCGTCTATTAATTGTGCCCCTAAAGTTCTTATCACAAGGTGTTCTATAGTTAAACTGACTAAAACAATCCCTCATAAAATTATTATGCTTTCCGTATAAATCATTTGACTTCCTCATAGGGTTTTATGTTGTAAGGGTAGTATATTCTAGTGCCTGTATTTTGGCAACATTGTTGAAGAGAGATAATACCACAATGCATGCATTTTTCGTGAGGGCTAATGGCTCTTATTAACAATTCACCCACTGATGGACCAACCAACATTGACTCTTCAGTATCTGGTCACAACTTCAACATTTGATTCACACAAATGAGTACACATTATGCATATTTTAATTTCCCCGTGATTAATGTATTTAATAATATAAAATTGATAAAGCTACGGAAGTTATGAATTTAAAATATTTTGTTTTAACGTAAATCAACAGGATTGTCATTTTCATAAAATAAAAAGTTTTATCAAGTCCAGACAATAAAGTGTCAGGTATGTCGTATTTACTTACATATAATTGAAACCAAGTTTTCAATTTATCTTAACATTTTCAAACTCCAAAGAATAAAAGTAAAGTAAAAACTAATAACAAACAGTAAAATAATTATGTTTTGATTCAGATCTATTAATAATTTTTACAAAACGTTAGTAACATAATTTTTGAAAAATAAATGTCTTGTTGAAAATTGAGAACTGTAAACGAATAATCATTGTGTTCCATACAGGAAAGACTTGATAAGTGCTATGAAATTACCTGACTCGGAGCCACTAGCACCGGATAATTATTGGGTTATTACGGATCCGTGGAAACAAGAGTGGGAAAGAGGGGTGCAAGTTCCAGTCAATCCAGATTCCCTACCAGAGCCAACCGTCACTGAAATCAAACAAAATGCTTCCATCAACAGGAATTCAGAATTCAAATTGTAAGTATAACTAACACCCACATAATAATAATCATTTGATAATTGATAGTTACGGTAAATCACTCTATTTACACCCCACCTCTGGTCCCACACTTATCAGTACATTCATTTTAAATAACTTTTTGAAATAGACCTAATTGTTCAACTGTTAAGATTCAATTGCCTTATCAGATAAATTTGGGAAAAATTGAAATGGGTACAAAAGTAATATTATGATTTCAAAAAAGGTCTAATTGAGATTATTATAGAACTGAGAGTAGTTGGTATTCGAAATAATGTTATTTTTGTAATAAATGAAGCATAGTTGCATCCAACAACTGGCACTACATATATTATTGAATACACTCTTGGGGTATTAAGTCTGATTGCATAAACTTTGCATACATATGTATATGCAGTTTAGTTAACGCAACAAATGCATTACCAACTAGTGCATTTATCTACCAATCAAGTAGGCGTATGACCCTTCGCTGGAAGGGATTATGTTCCCCGCTATTCAATCTATTATTGCCGCGGTCCTTTGACATTGTATTGTTAATTTGTTATTTCCCGATTTAAAAACAATCACTATGTAATATATCTACTAAGGCAAGCATTGATATACCATTTACTGTTCACTCTGCACCTTTTCAGCGTCAATGTCTGTATTACAACTCACGCACTTGCTTTGTACGCTGGAAAATGTTTGCTGTGCGGGTAAATAACCAAGTCAAATGAGTTATCATTGTTTGTGTAGATTACCCTGATGTCGAACTAGTGGAATGTTTGCATATCTAATATTGAAAGAAAAAATACCAAGAGGATGGACAGAGTAATCTGACCAGTTAGTATCCAAATAGTTCAAATCGTCAGATTCTCAGCCAGGCGTCACGGGTTCAGTCCCCTGCTAGCTAAGTCCTTCATCATTTCACAATAAACATTTTCTGCTTTTAATGGTGAGAGCAGGAGGAATTCAGTCTTTTGAAAAATAATGAAAATAATAAAAACAGTCTAGGAAGATATGAATCAGTAAATCAAATTCAAGAGAAAAGGGGGGATCATGTCAATAGATAGGTAAGGATTGTTGCTGGAACAAAAATACTCCTTACCTATCCTTGCTAATACAACACTGAGATGGTTGGTTAATTAGTTTGGATCAATCTGTTATTTTTGATTTGTAAAAATTTTGATTGTATGAATAAACGGTGTAATTTTTATTTCTCAGGCCCAAGCAGAAGTATGTGCGCCTGTCTCGAGACGCTCACTTCTCGCCCACGCACCACTACCTTAGCAGTGCTAGTGCGCGTGCTGAGGCTGCGTGTGCGTGCGACCTGGATGGGTGTGATGCCACGTGGCTACGCGCACTCAACGGTGAGAGGGCCCGTGCGGGCTCACAGACCATCAAGGAGGACCAATTTGAGAGGGTCATTGAAGAACTAGAGGTAACCTTAACTTTTTTTATGAAGTCTGAACACATGTTTTTATTGAGTATTCGACATAGCCAAATACCAAATGACAATCTCGATTGGGACTGGGCATATTATTAAGGAAATAAGGTAAAAAATGGGAGATAGCACAATGGGCTATCACGACCGTCTCCTTATCAATAATAAGATTCATAAAATATGAAGAATACCTGCAGTCTAAAATGAATTATTGGATGAATTCCCCCAACAGACAGGATTGATTTAATATTATGTTTAGGGAAACTCAATTACATGTACATAATGTAAAAATATATTTTTAAACTTTGGCGTTATAGAAATTAGTAAAATTTTATTATTCTTAGGATCTCAACTCACCAGTCACACATAGAATTATACCCTTAGGCTGGTATGTTTAATATCTGGCAAACCTGTATTATCTTCAAATTTGACATGCATTCATTTGTAACTTTCATAAATATGAAAGAAAAAAATTAAAGCTTATATATAGACCTGACTGCCCAAATTACCCAAATTTTGACCGAAGCAACACAATTAATCACATGAAATGAATAGAATTCCATTTTATCTTGTCAACTGACTATCATCTAATAAGCATAAAATCACTGAAGGTTAAGATAGCCTGTTAATCTTAAAAATAATTTTGTGGGTTTTCTTGAAATGGTAAAATCAATGAGAATTCAAATAGGGTTCTTCAGCAGACCACCATCCTTAAAGTTTCCTTACCAACAATAAATTATTTTTAATTTGTTATGCCACCGTAAGGAAACGATCTTCACAGGATGTTATTGTATTAATATTATTTTATTTCCATGTAGGTTCGCTGTTGGGACAAGATCCAAGCCATAATGAAATCAGAAGAAGGTCTGGGCATCGAGTATGATGAGAATGTAATCTGCGATGTATGCAGATCACCAGATTCAGAGGAGGGAAATGAAATGGTGTTTTGCGATTCTTGCAACATATGTGTCCATCAAGCTTGCTACGGAATAACAGCGATACCTTCAGGTAATTTTACAGGATACTTTATGGGATGCGTGGGATTGGACTAACCTCCACACATTCCAGAACAATGAAATAATAAATTATTAGTAACATATTATTGAAGTGAGTGCTAATGCATGTTTGCTCGCTTGCAGGACAATGGCTGTGCCGACCGTGTAACGACGGAGAGAAGCCCGCCTTCGTGCTGTGCCCCAACCTCGGCGGCGCCATGAAATGCACGCCCTCTGGACACAAGTGGGCGCACGTAAGTTGCGTTCTTTGGATCCCCGAAGTCTCCATCGGCTGCGCTGAGAAGATGGAACCCATCACCAAGATATCGGCTATTCCTAGTTCACGTTGGTCGTTGATTTGTGTGTTGTGCCATGAACGCACCGGCGCTTGTATTCAATGCTCAGTCAGGACATGTAAAACTGCATATCATGTTACATGTGCTTTCAAACATGGTCTTGAAATGCGTGCCATAATTGAAGATGAAAATGCAGATGATGGAGTGAAACTTCGTTCTTATTGCCAGAAACATAGTGTTAATTGTAAGAAAGAGAAAGCAGGTTCTGGTTCTGAAGAAGATGACTCTAAACGTAAGCGGCGTAAGGATATGACTTCTGAAGAAAAGTCTCAAGCGAGAGCGCAGCGCCCAAGTGAAATTGAAGAGGAATTTGATAAACATGTGAGTGTCAAAGACATAAGCACCCACCTTCTTGATGTTGACCAAGATGGGATTCAGTACATCTACAACTACTGGAAACTGGAGCGTAGGTCCGGTCACAACAGGCCCCTTCTCCCTCCAAAAGCTGACGAAACAGATATGCTGACTCACCGCCAAGAACAGGCAGATTTAGACAAGATGAAAATGTTTGTTCAATTGAGACAGGATTTAGAAAGGGTGCGTAATCTATGCTATATGGTCAGCAGGAGAGA
>JAGWCC010001211.1:0-45487 GCA_022651775.1 Drusus annulatus | reverse complement strand
TGACAGCAGACGGGATAAGGTTTGAAAAAGCGACGTTGCCAGCCAAACTTGCGGAAAGAGACAACTAACGAATATTCCGATGATTAGAGTTAACAAATGAATAGTAGTTTATTGAGAGGTGGTGAAATAGCCCCTTTTACTGCCAGATCGCCCTGGTGAGAGACCGGCATTCAGAAACTTTCCCTTACATTAGCTTTAGCTGTGTTTAGTGACTAGATCTGAATAGTCGGGTACTTCCCGACATTACCTTTTCCACTTCCATCAGCCCCACACTCTCCAAATCGGGGATGTCACAGTACCACTGACTCCGGATAGTCTAGTTTCCGAGGTACCACATAAAGTAAAATAACGACTTACCCGATTTTGAGATTCTTGCAAAGTACTCTCTCTGTCGCTTTAGCGTTCTGGGTCTCAAACGAGAGTCCAATGTACAAGGCAAATACATTTTAGAAGCACTGGTTTTAGAAATATTTGAATCGAGCAAGGAGTGCTGAATTTCGATATTAGGCTACATTACGTATTCATAAACATTAGGTGCTATTAAAATGTTATCATTCATTTGTATATAATAACTCATTTTACAAAGAAAATAATTTTTTAATAATACGTTATTAACCGGAACTAGAGAATTTCTAGAAGCTATTATATTTTGAAGTAGAAATGTATGCAATCGACTGTTATTTGAGTGTTGCAATTTTTTATGTTATTTTCCATAGCGAGCGCATTTGCACATAATTTAATATAAATTCTTGTTTATATATGCTAAACAATAATATTACGTTCAATTCAATCAATGCCGATCATTGTTTATACAACGAACTATTTTAGTTGCAATCGAACTCTAAAAAGTACATTTTTTTCTAAAGCTATCAATAATTTATGGAAAGCATTTTTCTGGTTGAAGAAAGTCGTAATGTAATATTAAACTAACAATAGGTCGTTGTATTGCGATTTTTATTACCGTGGTGGATGCAAAATCACGTACTGAGATCGATTCAATATTCCAACATATTTTTGTAAAGCTTTTAATAATTTAAAGAAAGCAAATTTGTCCGATTGAAGAATGTCGAAGGGTGATAATAAGTCACTGCGATTTGAATTTTACTGCGGTGATGGATGGAAACCCAATGCACTCCGGCTTATTAAGATGGACAGAACGCGCTGCACATCATTCACTTTAATACTGAATGAACTCCTTCAGGGACAATAAGTTGGTGCAGCAAGCCGCTTCTAATTTGGACGATTCAGCACACCGACTCCGCGACAACGAACTACTATATTACAGTGACTCGGGTCCTAGATGAAGCTTTTATTTACAATCGCATTCATATTAAATTAATTAAGCGACACTTTTGTCAAAAATGAGTTGAATATGCAGTTTTGATCAGTTTATTTTTCTGCATCGAAAGCTCGGCCTTTCGTTTGATTCTGAAGACTTTTGTGGCCCTTCAGCCATCTAAAATACGATATATTTACCATTTGGGACTGACTGGGCTTGACTCAAACGACACAAGTTTGGCACCTTTTTAGCTATTTGTAGCTTCAGGTAATTCAGTGAGAGCATTGAATTACCTGTTTTTTTCTCAAAAACCAACCAGGTACTGAAGACTTACGAATTTTTCGTGGCAACAATGGCGGCTGTCATTGGTCAGAAAAAAATGCTTTCCGGAAAATCTAAATCATAATAGGAAGAAGTTGAGGAAAGCTATGTATTTTTTTTGACGTAGGACCTGTTCAGATAGGTAGCAAACAATCACCAGGGTGTTTTTTACTCTCATATGAATGCGCTTTTGGTATTTCAATTGCCGAAAACATATCATTATTAAAAAAAACACTTTTTGAACTGAAAAGTAATCCCTCTTCTCGATAGACTTTTCTTCCGCCATTGATGTCTGCCTACCCCAGCAGAGAAGCAGCGGAAAAACAAGTTTCAACCGTATGACTTGAATTTCGCGGGAAAATCTTCCTAGCTGGATAGCCAAAATATATTTTTTTTTAATTGTCAAATATGTATTTTGTAATAAAAAAGGTATTCAAAATATTTTTGCTTTACACTTATGTTAATAAGTAACTGCTTTGGTAATAAATTCGATGGGAGTTAATATTATAGTAAAACATGTCAGTATTTAGTAAACATCTTCGTATTCGCATATCACACAATAAGAGTTTGATGTCAAAAACGAGTACCAAGTACCAGTAACCAAAAAGGTTTTTTGTTCTTGGAAATATAAACTTGAGTGAATCCATGACATTTTCAGCATAAGTATTTAACCACCCCAAAAACTTAGAATACATACAGGTTATGGTTGATCATTTTCGTAATTGAAACCCTTTCAATAAAATTCGCGGCAGTAGCCCCTTTCCCCCCCCTCGTAAAACGAGTATATTTAAGGGCGCATTTCAAATGCCAAACGACCTTGAAAAACACTGTCGTATTTAAGACCAATTAAAGGGCGTTAGTAATGTTTGTATGTGTTATGTCAGATTTAATGGGATCAGTTTAATATTATGTGACTAATTTGGAATATTCTTTAGGATTAATAAATAACCTAATAAATAACCCATTATATTCATTTGAAATACTTGCTGTAATTAATCTTAAAAAAAAAATTTCATTTTCCACCTGTCAACTTGACATATTATTTTAATAATTTTGAAATTGATCGTTTATAATTTAAATGAAGAAAATATGTACCTATCTACTTTTACTATTATTTTTTTACAAATCATTAGTCGATTTCAGAAGAATTTACATTCATACTTCCAGTCACTTTTACTGTCAACAATATTACATTGTTTGTGTGATATTAATGACTTTCAACTGAAACTGATTTTAGGAATAAATTAAAAAAAAATGATAATAATAACTAAGGAAACAGCAAAAACATTTACAAAAAACCAAGACAAGACTTTACCATTTGTGCTAATAAAATAATAAAAAAAACAAAACTCAAATATAGATGAGTATTAACAAACACTCATTACATTTATCTTAACTATAGTGACATTTATTTCAAGATTGCAACAGGTGCAATGAACAGGCAGACTGAAAACAGAACCAACTTAACGGTTTAATAATAACCCAGCAAAGCTGTGAAATTCTACAAAACAAACACAAAAACCGTAAATACCATTTGGCAGTAATAAAAAAACAATACACTAGAGTTCAATGGTAAAAAAAATAAAATCAAAATAAATACGTGATTTAAAAAAAATAAAAAAGTTTTTTGTGACAGTTTGTTGTTTCTCAAATACAAAATAGAAAAATATTTAAAAAAATTGAATTGAAATTCATTAAAAAAATTAAATTGGCGAAGTGTAAGAATTATTTCTCTCATTTTAATTGAACAATGATGTACTTTAGTTTTAGTAGTATTGAGATGATAGAAGTATTGATATTCGGGTTATGGCAGTTGGGTTAAGAAACGATGACAGGAAAATAAATAATAACGATGAATACTACATACCTGTTATACAAGCCAGATAACTATGTGCTGGTGGTCTAGCAACATCAAAAGGCAACTTTCCATTTATGTTTTTACAAAACGGATCAGCCCCAACACTTAGCAGATATTTGACAAGATTGAGCTTCCCGCTGATTGCAGCATCGCGCAACGGAGTGTCGTTATCACAACCTCGTGCATTAATATTAGCCCCAGCATCTACTAACGTTGCCGCTATTTCGAGCCAGCCACTGAAACAAGCCTCATGAAGAGGTGTCCAACCTGCAGAAAACATTTTAACTTTACGCAAGTATTGGCCATTGGTATGTAAATTTATCTTCCTCCTTTTGCCCCTGTAGGTTCATTGGCGCTTATAGTTCGGGTGGGATCATCAGTGGGATCTGAGCTCCATTGTTATTGCAAAATTCTTTCACACGGAGAGGTTCTCTTGTCAATTTCTCTATGATATCGGACATGCTTGGTAATGTACAAAAACAATGCCACATAATTAGGCGCACGAAATTTGCCTTTTGATGTCGCTATTTTTTTTTTCAATCTATTTTGTACAAAATAATAATAGAAAACAGTGCATAATTAAAGAAACTAGAATATTATCTAATTAGTGCAAAATTTTAAGAAAAAAAATCAAGAAATTGCAAACAACTAATGTGGAGTACAGTTTTACTTACCAGCGAAATCAGTGATATTAGGATCAGTACCTTGATCTAAGAGCTTTTTTACTTTTTCGTGATCTCCTCTGATAGAAGCAATATGCAAGGGAGTCTCACCTCTTTCAGCATGATCTCGGCCCCTTGAGGTGCCGCGACTTGCACTGGTCGTAGCTGGTTAAAATAAAAACGTATAATCAATTGAATTATATGAATACAAAATCATATTCTCCAGTACACCCACTGACTCGACAATGGAAATGAGATAACATCACAATACAATGCTGGTTTTGTGTTACATCTGTCACGGTTTATTTTTCAACTTAAAGGGAAGTGCACAAAATAAAGACAATGTTTATTTGTAAAATACCATGACATTCAATCAACAGACACTGTTGTTGCATATCATAACAATAATATCATTAATATAGAACAGTTATCAGAGAGTTCCAAGGTTATCCGTGGAAAATTTGATACTTCTACAAACAGTTGCAGCATCAATCATCTAAACATGACCTTGAAGGGAATGTTAAGACTACAGAAGGATTCATATATTCATAGAACGAAAGCTACAAATCTATTGGTGGTCAGATCAATGTCGCTAATATTATACTTATAAAATATGGTTTAGTTTGTCACATACATAATATTATGTATGATTCAAAGATTTAGGTCCGGGTATTGTTACCTATTTTAAATATTGTGGATCCTTAAACGGAAATTTTAAAATGTTTCAGTTGAGTCTAGAGTTATTACCGTGAAGCTATGGAAAAAAGAGATTTTGTACATCACTTAACACAAGACTTTTGCCGTAATCATTACTAAAAAAATTAACAAACACCTTTTGGTGGTTCAAAACAAATAAAAAGTCGTAACAGTAGTAGCAACATAGAAAATCCTGCCAAAAATATTTTCAATGGAAAAATTTCAAATTGTATTCTCTATTGAAATTTTGTACATAATTTTGTTTTGTGTTTGGGCTATAAAAGGAGGGATTTGAAATATTCAACTAGTATGTGTTGTTTACAGAAATGTTAAAACATTTACAGAGATTCTAGAAATATTTATAGAGCAAAATTTGTAGTGGAAAACATTAGGCAACAATGAGCATTATTTCGTTCACAATATGGCCTTGATCTCAGCCAATTTGTTGTTTTTGTTATTCTGATAATAAAATATAGTGTGAAAAAAACAGTTTTTTTAAGGGAAGTATATTTAAGTGAAATTAACTAAAAACCTACACTAGCAAAAAGTTAATATATTTGAACAATATTATTATATGTGGTGATTTACATAGTTTTAACACAAAGTGTATTTTAAAATGTAGTACAATCATAAAATAACAAACTTTAAAAATGACAAAAACAGTATTAGAAATCGCATTTAAATAAAACACCTCAAAAGTTGGAATATTTGAAATAATATTTAGTGCAAATATGTTAACCTGTAAAATGAAACACCAACAATATGTTTTCTATATCCCTAAACTTGTGACAGTAGTTAAGGTTAAATATTTAGCAAAACAGATATTATGTCAAATATAACATGTCAAGTGAATCGCAAAAATGCTAATAGAAGAAACAGGAAAGGTTCGTTAAGAAATGGGAAATTCGAGGGAAAATAACAACAAAGGCCATAAAGTTAAATAAAAGTAGGAAAGCAATTGATGGCTCGAAACCGTTGCAGATGGAATATAACGTTTTTGCGAAACACAAGAGCAACAAGTAGTGATTACGAATACGTTGATCTTGAACACAGGAAGGACATGACGGCAGGAAAGGGAGGATTGTGCCAGTGAGGCAGTAAAACAACAGGTTCGACGGAGGCATGTGTCAAAGTCAGGAAGGAACTTACCAGCTTGAGCAGCTTGTGATGATAACTGCATTACAAGGGCAAGTTGTTGCCGCTCTGACATGGGAGTCAGGGACGGGGGTCTCGGAGGACCGAGGGAACCTTTTGGCCGCGAAGAGGACGGCATCTCAAAAACATAATATATAATGTAACAACCTAATATTATTGTACTTCTGTTAACCTACATCGGGCGCATCGAAAACTCGACCAGAATTAGGTCTCCCGGGCTAGGAGCAACACAGTGGCCCCGATGTCACTTTGCAACAATTGACCACATTCAACTAGCATTGAACTAGATAATAATAGAAATATTCTCGCGAAAGAACTAAAGCCTCCCTTCTTTAACAAGTATTGAAACGTTCGTGCCATAGATTTGTACCAAATGTGCTCATTTCGTAGTGATGTTAGCGCGCTTTTCGTATTCCGTTGTGATTCGATATACACATTTTAGTGATGTCTCCAGAACAAAACAACTTTAAGGCGTTTACTACGCAGCAATGAAATAAACGTCAAACATTCTTTAAGGCAATTCAGATTCTAAAGTTAGAGTACGTTTTGATGTTTCTCTGCATATGAATCATGTAAATATACTAACTAATGAAAAACGAAAGCACTTTAAAAAGTTATATACGATCCCAAAAACCGCTTCGAAATCCAATTATTAGAATTAAATGTTAAAAATGTACAAATGTAGTAAAGTAAGGCTAGTGTGATTTTTAGCTTACTTAGTTGGTGGTTTCAGGTTTAGAAATAATCGTATTTTAGAATATTATTTAATTTTGGATAACGAATTAGTTGAAAAAAATATATGTCATTAAATTTTTATTTTAGGATTCTAGGCAAATAAAGAATATCTAGACGTATTTATACAAAATATGAACATTGCATCGATGTGAAAAAAGTAGTGTTGATAAAGAACGTTTATAACATAGAAAATAACCATAAACAAATAATTTTCTGTATGCAATAATACAAATGGCTGCCATATATGTACTTATGTACGCCTGTGGTTAACTACTAAATAAATTTTATGTAAAAACGTTACCACTCACGGGCTTAAAGACATTATTTTGCTATCAAGTATCCATATAGTGCATCCAAATCCTTCCTCCAAACGATTGTATAAGATACCCCAATATGGTGATGATTTTTTTTTATCCTGAACTTGCGGTAAGTTAAAAAAGTTTTTCTTTATTTCAAAATCAAAGTCCCACAAACGTTTCATTTCGAATAGGATTACAAGAGTAAAAAGAGCTGAAGTTAAGAGTTTGGACATGGGCATAAGGGCTCGGCCTTGACATAAATGCTAGACGCGTTCTATTAGTAACGCGGTGTCCATTTGATATCTACGTTTGAGAATATTCGATGCTTTTATTAGTGAAGATTTTTAATTTACTTCATTGTAAGTTGTCATTTCAAGTCTATCAAACGAACGAAGAGTTAGAATACCAGGAATATGAACATCCATACCGGTTTTCTGTTTTCTTTCGAAAGAATATATATATTTTTTTAAATCACAAAAGATAAAATTAAAATGTTAACAATGAGGCAAAACCAAAAAATCAGGACATATTAAAATAAAAGCTTATGCATTTAAAATCGGTGACCTCTAAATTACAAATTAAATACTCGTATATTAAAGTAAGTTATAGTGATGGCTTCGAAACTTTCACGAGGCTTATAATTTACCTTAGTAGCAAGCGTCCTTCAAAAGTTTATTTTGCTAAACAGCTGGTCGGGTAAGAACTTGGTGTTGTTGATGATGTCAACAAAATGGCTATCTCAATCCATGAAAGTTTTTTTCTAAAATTCATTCCGAAATTAAAACATAGATGTCACAAAACATTAAGAAACTCTGAAGAAACGAAACAAAACAAAAATAATTAAACTTTGACAGTGGATTAATCAAAGTAAAGTTAATGTGATTTTTAATATTTAGTGTATTTCAGATATTATATATATATATACTATTTTTCATGAAAAATTATCTAAAAAACCAAGATAAGTTTTCTATTGCACGTTAGATGGCGGTAATTCAGAATGTAAGATTATAACAGCTTCTTTCTTCCTGCCAAGTATCGCAAGGATAATATTTTTAAATAATTCGGATGAATTACATTTAACTGTGACAGTTTGAAAGTGTAAAATTGGCACGCAAAAAGTTCTTCCACGACGAAAACCCGCCGGCTGTCTTTGAGTATTTTGTAAAGCTTGACGGAAGCTTTTTTATGGGTTGTCAAAGAAAATAAAATAGATTTTTTCCGAAAAAATACACGTTTTACCAAACTTTTCAAACAGCCCTTGTATTTATAAAGGCAACAGATTTACTGAAACTTCAAAAATGTTAATAATTGATTTAGGACACCTTTCGAAACCCACTGGATGAGAGCAATGAGTAGTTCAATTCAGTACATTAGTATGTACCTACTTAGCTTTTAAATAACTAGTGTAGATATCCCATTTATTGCATTCGTGTAAATATAGGTAAGGAGGGTATTTTGCCTAATGTAGACATAATCTCCAAGAATAGCCTTACCTTGATTGAATCATGATATTGTGTATAAATTCTAAATCTCTGAACCGCTAAAAGCTCTATCATAATATTGTGTAAATATCATTTTCTCACACTTTACAGAGTTAATTACGATCAAGTAAATGAGATAACACACGCATGTAATCGTGGTAAAAACCTTTTGGGTATTAACTACCCATGGTCAATGTGCGTGGGATGAATATTGAACGTGGGTGAATGTATGCTATTCGCTTTTCCCACCATCACGGAAAATACCAATATATCAAATGCATATAATATTACAAACTAACAGCCGTGCACAGAAAGTCTGAAATTACTTCTTGTAAAACGGAATTTGGTCTATTATTTCTAATTTTGAAAATGTTAATTTGTGGTGGAATTCCATTTTATTGTTTTTAATAATACCAAATTTTTAACTTTATTTTAAACAAACTTATCTTTGTCTCTCATAAGGTAATAAAACTACCCGAATGTATTTTTGAATTTTATTGTAAAGCCGCCTCTGTCAGCAATTAAACAAAACGCAAAGTCACGGATGTCCACTATGAGACACAATAAGCGTTCATTCCGAAACTAATAGTATATAATATATGCCATAGATTTACTTAAAATTGTACCAGTCTGAAGATGCCCGTCATAAGGTTAAACCGGTCAGGTCTTAAATAATAAAAAAATAGTGGAATAAAGAAAAAAAAATTGGTATTATTAAATCATTAGAATTCAGTCTAATTTCGCAGTTGAAAAAACCAAAATAACTTTAAAAGAAATATAACTCGAGAACAAAAATCTTACTAAAATTCTAAACACTATTTTAAACAAGTCATAGTTAAACCTTGTAAATTTCAATATCTTAGTCATATCACGAGGAGCGAGAGACAAAAGTACCTAACTGATAATCCAGGGGAAGAGTGCTGAGTAGTTCCAAGCTGCAACATACAGGGCAAAGTTCGCCCTGCTTATAGCTAATGTCTGATAGGAGATGTTACCAGAAGAAACATTTGTTTTTTTTTTAAACTATGAATCTGTTGTGTTAAAAACGAATTTTAAATATACATTTTTTTTTTTATGGTTTTTAGTGTAGAAAGTGGTAGGCGTATGTAAAGATTTTTACAAAATAATAATTACGAAAATGTGATGTACACAAAGCAACCGAATTTTCAATATTTAAAATGAATTTGTCAGGTTCGGGATATCATAAAAAATTAAATTTTCAGGTTGATCTCGATATGATCAATCAGATCAGGTTGAATCAAAATATATTGAATTGATCTGCAATTCATTTCGAAGGATATAATTGGACAAAACGAACATATTTGTTCGAACCAAGTTCAAACGAATAGCTACTGTACCTAATTGCCTACTCGTGCCTATATTATAATTCCTGGTAAAGTCGACGGGCAAAATGTGCGGATTTTAACAGTAGCAATAATGGTGAAAAATTCTTTTGAAATTCACATTTTGGAAATAATGACCATTATATTTTAATGTTTATTTTTCAAAGAATTTTTAAAAAATTACTCCCCACAAGGGTTTATGTCATATTTGGAAATGGTATGTGCAGGGTGTTTTTAGTAGGAAGGGATGGCTGAACCTGGGTATTTAAGAGACCAATGGTGTAGGAGGGATTAATCATTTTTGGTAAGGAATCTCACTTTAAAGACATTCACTTTTTAGTGTAAGGAACTCAAATTATTATTTATTCCAAGAGAACTTTATAAGATCCATAAAATCCCATTATTTATCTCCTTCATCGCACTGTCTGTTGGGGGTTGGCTATCATCTGGGCAACTCCACCCCGAAGACTACAGCCCGAAACTACCTCAGTATCAGCCACGTCCTGTTTAGTCTTGAGGACCGGCTTCTTTACCGCCTATTTTATCAACCTTTCCGTAGATTATTAGTTGCGTACCTGATCTCGTGTACTTTTCTGTTTTACAATTTGACGAAGAATCTTTAAGTAGGTCATCTTTCTTTATATATTTTTTAAACGCAATTCTAGTTAACAATCTTTGACATTATTATAATCGTCTATCGGAGTCTTTTGGAATATTAAATCGTCAACTATGAAGGTAGGTATTCGATTTGGATTTGTTTTTCATTTACTTCATGGTCGATGAGTATCCTTGTTCCGAGTGCACAAAAAGGAAAAGCCTAAAATAATTCACGCATGCACTCGGTATTATTAATACGCGAAGCCTATCCGAAGATTATCCGAATTCTAAGTTCATTAGTTAGGATAATAAACACTTTTATTTGGATTTGGATACGTCAGGGGTTTCAAAAGCTAGGAATTTAAATACTGGTAACACAAAAAAATCATACCACATTTGACCCTGTACCAGAGGCCAAAGGTTTTCCAATTATTATTTACGGATAAAACTACATTTGTATCATTTATTAACATCCTTCTCAACCAGCATATACCTTAAATGTGTTAATTCTATGACAATTTAAATACATCGACTGACAAAAGTCACACTTGTGTGACTTTTGATGCCAGTCGGCAGATAAATATTTTCAGTAGAACTGTGGAAATATGTGGAAAACCTATGATTTTCACACTCAGGACATAAAACTGCTGAAACGCAATTATTATATAGGAATAAAAGGTAAATTTTTCATAAATTTCTCTAATTGTCCAATAAATTGCAATCACTAAAATTGTCCCCTATTCAAGCCTAAGTAAAGGGCTAGAAGTACCTAGTTTTGTAAAATTTAGTGCAAATACATTCTCCTTCTAATTTTATCCGGATCCCTGAAATTTGAAAAAAAAGTTCGTCTACCTACAACTAAAATCCACTGATTGCATAAAATAAGTATTCAGTAAAATACATTTTAAGATTCATAGTATTCGTCCACTGTCAATACCTGTTAAATTTGAAAAGTTTTTTACCGAGCAAAATTCATCAAAAGCACTTAATGTTTTTATTCTAACGAATTGATTAAAACAGCCAAATACACAGAAAGTCTACTCAATGATTTTTCATAGTAGACACATTTTTCTGAAAAAAAATAGCGTGGATTTTTTAAGCGTCACAGCGCATAGGGGATTTTACAAGTACGAAGAGTATTTTTCTCCGTACCTGGTGGTATTAAAATCATTTTGAGCCAAAGCTGCATTCAGGGGATTTCAGTTGTAAGCCGACGATTTCATGTTTGCAAACTTACGAGGGCTTAAAGTTGCTGGTACTACAAGTGTACCAACAACTTTTCCGGATGGTCAACACCTTTCCCTTGTATTGCCTTAAAATAGGAAATATTTACACAAGAGCGATTTAGATGCAACCCTTTGCGGAAGTGAAACATTCGGCAACAAATGAACAAATAAGTTTTGACCAGTGGGTCGAACATAGAACACACTCGACGATAGGAAGTCATTTATTTTATTCTGGCTCAAAGACCTGAATATTTCCCAAACATACATATTCCTTGCGTTATCTTACGACTGCCTACGACAGATAACATTGTTCAGATAGCGAATGTTCAAAATATCCAGAAGAAATCAGAAGTGATTCTCTTCAAATCAATGCACCTGTGAACAGAAGTTGGACACCTGTTCGTAGTTGATGTTGGCAGCATTAAATCGAGTATGTTCTACTACTACTCATATATAACGTTATTGTTCAAAAAGTATAAAGAGTTAATATCCAAGCACATGTTCACAATTCATCAATCTGAAGATGCCCGTAAAGGGGTGAAACTGAACCGGTAAAAGAGTATCGAGCTAAAGTCTAAAATGTTTAATAAAGCATGTCAGTTTTTTTAAAATTGTCATTGTTGTTAAGTGACACCGTGGCTAAAGATACAGTTAAATAAGTTTGCAATATATGCTAGACATTTCGAAGCCTGCGCCTTTTAAAGCTACTACGTCCCAAATAATTGCACATTATTTTTGTAAGGTCCATTCTTAGAGACGCAAGAGCTTTGTTAGGGTTTCGTTTCAAGCCCGAGGGTTTCCTAGCAGAAGGATTCGCTATTAATTATCCAAGTTAAAGAATAAATTAGCGACTTCACGCAACACTCATCGAACTAGAGAAGTTTGTGGGATGAGAATGAAAATATTGTTGCCGTGTACAAATATGAATGAATAAAATAATGATTTATTTAGAAGATGCAAATAAACGAAGTAATACATGTGCTTCGTGGATATAGATAGGTAATAGGTATTAGTGGCGCGCCATGACTTTTTTTTGCATCTAAACAACAGGAAAAAATCAAACTTCTTACTGAAAGAGTAATCTTTAGACAGCTTTTCTCGTTTAAACCTTTTCTGTTACAAAATACCAACGGGAAAATGTTTTTTTCTGTAAATTCAAAAAGTCACGGCGGGCTATTGTTATTATAATACATGCTATGAAAAAAACATTATCGAATAGGTTTAGTATCGCTTTACTTACTCTAGCTCTAACTAGCACAGCTATAATATTTTATTAAAACTACTTTTCCTTAGTATTAAAAGATGGCTTTTTAAAAAAAAAAAGTAATTCATACTGCCGCTTTATTTATAAATAAAAATAAGAAACCGAAGGCTGAAATAAATACAACAAAGAGTAGTTTAAAAAGTTTTATATGTATTATTAAAATTATAATTTTAATGAATCATACCTGCTGTACCTAAAATAAAGATGTTTAAAAAGTCTAAAAATAATATCTTACAAAAATACATAAATAAGTTTAAACACTTACCCAACAACGGAATGTAGGATCCTTCGGCAATAACACAAAACAATAAATTTGCTTTATATAGTACTTATATAAACACAACGCAAAAGTTTCTCATTTTGAAACTGTTAATTCGTGGTGGAACTCCATTTTGATGATTTAATATTACCAAATTTTAAACTTTTTTCCACTATTTTAAAATTTGGTATTTTTAAATCATGGCAACGTAAAAGTTATTATACTAACACATCTCTAATGTGGATAGCATTATAAACAAGGTATTTTTAAATGATTTTTATGATTGAAGAGCACTTACCCGCTTTTGAGGCTGGAACCATGAAAAGAAAAGAAAAATAATAAATTAGTACAAATAAAAACTTTTTGTCGTTTTTTTTTACAATTGTGTTCTATCTAAAAATAAAACAAGCTCAGTGATTCAACCCGCGTTCAACAGAATACCTTTCATTTTGTGAATATTTTAAAGTATAATAACGCAAGGAAAGATCTACCCTCTTCCAACATTTATCTCCCTCTATTATTTTTTTGAAACCTTGTTTAATTTAGTAAGTATATTTTCATAGTCCTTCTTTAGCCTGATGAAGGTTCAGGCTGAAGCGAAACTAGTTGACAAATAATATATTCAATAAAGTAGGGATGCTTTAGGTATAATATCGTCGCTGGAAAAGCAAAGTGGCTTAAGCGACACTTTGCTCAAAAATTAGTTCAATATGCAGTTTTTTATCTGCATCGAATGCTTTGACTCTCGTTTGATTTTGAAAAGTTTTGTGGCCCTTCAGCCATCTAAAATATATTTGAGAGAAGAAGTATGACTGAAGCGAAACAAGTTTGGGACTTTTTTTAGCTTTTTATCTCTTCAGGTAGCTCAGTAAGAGCATTGAGTTACCTGAGTTAACTTTTGTTTTCAAAATCCAACCAAATACTAAAGACTTATGAATTGTATTGTAAAACAAAAAAAAACTTCAAAGTTCTCTAGTATAAACTTCCCAAAATGGCGCTTCAGCCCATATGCATTTCCGGCGACGATATTGTGATTCATTGAGGTGAAATATCACCTCAAGGGCGCTTAGAATAAATGCTTTGGATTCTAATACAACCATTACATTTCTGATAGTGTTGATCTTTATAATACCTAGATATATACCTACTCATATAATATAATAAGCGGCTAGGTTATCGTCCTCTCAGTATCGCCCTGGTGAAAGATCACCGTTCAGAATGGAAACTTCACTTGAAATGGGCCGTGTTTGGTGACCAGATCTTAATAGCCAGTACCTTCCAACCTTCCTCTTACCCATCCCCTTACCTCATCCACTCCATTTAACCTCACAACATACTCCAATTGGGATACCATAGTCTCTCTGGCTTTGGACAGTTGGAACTCTTATCCGGTATACACATGAAGAAAGGAATACCCCGCAACTCATGATTAATGGCTTTATGTATGGCCTAGGACAATTTCTCTTCATCCAATGTGTTCCAGGGAAGCCGAAGGCTGGACAGGTGTTCTGTAGAAGATAATCATTGAACTGATTAAATCAAATCAGCTAAGTAATTAAACGAGGCTAATGGGTAGAAAGCTTTCACATCACACCTTTAAACTACCCTTAACGTCACTGTTTGACGTCGAATGTATCCTCGGACACTGATAGCTCTATTTTAACCCCTCTCACTCTCATTAACGGCACGTGCAATAGAAAGAGAGTTTACAACAGAGCTCTCAACGGCAGGGTCATAAGCATACTAGTGTTAGCTCAGCTGTAACTTATCCTTCTTTCTCACGAACGACCCGTGTATTAAAAAGAGAAGTCACAACTGAGCTTTCAGCGGGAGAACCGTAATTGCAGAGGTCGCTCGAGCAATCGGCAAGGCGGTAAGCAAACATTCAACACGTGATTTACCCATGGGGAGTGACTGGGTCTGTCATTGCTGTGTACAAATGTATGGTCCTCTTCTTCGTACAAATGTCTATGTACGGCCCAGCAGCGTGTGCACAGTGCAAGCATTGGGCAAACGCACACTCGTCAACTCTACCGCCCTAGACTGTGTTCACTGAGTCAACAAATGTAATGTGTAGTAGGTCAATGCGACTGTATGGTCGCACTGACCTATTGAATTCTTTTTCTTTAATGATTAATGATAACGGAGGCTGATTGATATTTCGCCCACTCAGTTTTTCTTGTCCAACGATGAATTTTAAGTATACTTATAAAAGTATAGACACATAAACAGCGATTCTGAAAATGTAAGTTTCATGGTATACGGTTAGTTTTAGACGAATTCCAGCATCATTTTATTCAAATAATACAAATTTTACTCCAGAAACGCTGTTTTTCAAAATTTATTGCATAAACTTTCACTTTGTCCTGCTATGATTTCTTGTTATTCTTCTCTCCACTTGTGTGTAATATATTTTCATTCAGTCAGGACACTTTATTTTGGAGCCAAAGTTATATTTTTTATTTGTAGTTTTTGTATTCAATTTGTAGAACTCCATTTTTTCAAATTGTCGAATAAAATTTAATATTATAATTATTTAGTTCTGCTAAATTTTGTTTATTGTTTTAGTGACAGCTGTTAAAAAATGCCGAAACAGCTGTCACTTAAAACAAAAAACTAAAACTAGCAGAACTATTTAATAATAAAAATTAATTTAATTCAACTGAATTACATGAAAAACCAAAGTTACAGCCCATTTCCCGATTTTTAAATACTTCCCCTGTGAGAGTAAATAACACGTTTTAATAAAGGATATTACTAATATTCACTAATAAACTATCGACCTTATGATTCATTCACATTCATACATCGTCTGTTATTACGATCTAAAATATTTGATGTGCCTGATCATGACGTGTTTCCTGGACGCCACCGACTTTTCCATCAACTGAGTTAGTATACCTGATTCTTTATCGATTACCAATTACTTCTCTCGTCCTCGACTCGCCCAGCTTGAATCAATTGTCTGAACACAAATTGGTTCACGGAAGACTGATAATGAATATTTGTGACTCGCTCAGTGGGGATTTGCGATTTATCAAAAGGCTACGGCTCCGACACTAAGGCTCAAAGGAAGAGTCTTCTCAATGATAAGTATTCCAAATAAATCCATTCAATAAAAAAGTGTACACGAATCTAAGGAGAAGAAATAAGAGACTGGAAAGAATAGTCGCCAGTATCGGATCTCTATTCCGAGCTGTACTATATTCGTATATCGATGGCCTAGAAAGTGCAATTTTGTGGGAAAACATTTTTCGAATTAGGTTTTTTTTTCCGTATTCATTATAATATTACAAATTATAGCTGTTTTGTCCCTTTTTAGACCACCAAACTAGGCGTGCCCGTTTGTGGCAGTCAGATTATTGTACAGTGTAATAAAAAGAACATGGGAGTTAAACGTGTATAATCTTGAAGTAACAATATATGGAGAGAGAGCTAATTCTTTTTACCCAACCTATACAAATTTGTGATAAATCACTTTTTCTGGGTTTTTACGTCGTACACCACGAGAAAGAAAGAGACAACAAAATCTCCCAAATTATCACACCGTTTTAAAGTATTGTTAGAATGTTCTTCATGTCCCGCGTCTCCGTTAACTCCGCCCACACGTTTTGATACGCGAAATAAATGAACATAACTCAACGGTTTATTAGGTTTAAGTTACATGCCAAATTTTGGTTTATAACAATACTGTAAAAAAAATGGTTAAACGAATAAACAAAAACGTTATGTCGACATGTGCTATGAATGGATGTATAAATATCCTAGCCCTAGTCCTAGCCACGACCAGGTCTAGCCGAGTCCGGCAAACCTCTTAAAAATCGACTACAGCAGCGCTCTCTCTTGTATACTACTCTTCTGAGAGTGTATATGGATACATACACAAAATGAAATAACGCTGTCTTGTTAAATACTGGTAATAACTATGAATGTACTTACGTGCTAGAAAACAGAGAAAAGGAATTAAATACTATGTAATCAGCTAATAACCGCCTAATATAAAAAAAACTTTATGTTTGCCCTGTAGTCACTTGGCCGGCTTAGTTCGAGCATGTTTTAGTTCAACAGTTTGAAACACACGATTTTACTTCTTGTCTTATTTTGTGACAATTGATTCCATATTCGAAAACTTTAAAGCTCATCTTATTTTGTGACAATTGATTCCATATTTGAAAGCTTTAAAGATCATCTTATTTTGTGACGATTGATTCCATGTTTGAAAGTTTTAAAGCTCATCTTATTTTGTAACAATTGATTCCATATTTGAAAGCTTGTTTCGCATTCACCGCCAAATAAAATAAATCTTAAAATATGAATCAACTTGTTCAAATTCGATGTTTTATTAAATAAATCCGTAGACGAATAAGGTTTTCTAGGGGCTTCTATTGAAGCGAGTATTTTAAATATGTCGATCGAATTCTCTGAACAGAGAAAATATATCTCAAGGAGAGCAAATAAGTAACTGAGGAAATGCAATACGGAGAAGGGATGGAGTTTCTCTTATTCATCTTCAGAAGCCTTACAGCATCCAGCTATGTATATATGATATAGAAATATGTATTTCAAAATAAATACTCGACATTTGGACATATACAGAAAACTGATAAGATGTACCCAACAGAATTAACCAGCGGTTCCTGAGTTAATTGGAGTAAAAAATTTTGGTCGCTCGTAACACTTCCCTAAATAAATTAAAACAACAACAAAAAACTTTCGCGTTTTACACACTAGCAGTAAGGGATGGCTTGGTGGCGGGCTTTTAGTAGGCTGACCTAAAGTTCTAGCCAGTGGCGACATGGGAATGAAAAATATATCTTTGTAGAAAGCAATTACTTTGTCGTTTGACTTATTTAATGAAAAAAAAAAAAACTTTCTATATGACCACAGATTTAATTTAATTTTTTATGAACGACCGGTTTCGGTCAGCCTAAGCATAATTAGGGTACAACATTAAAATAAACAAAAAATACATCGTGTGCGGTCATACATACATCCAGAGGGAGAAAACAATGTAAAATAAAATAAGAGAACAGTGAGTAAACAAAATTATAATATTTAAATTATAACAATGGAACAGAGAGAAAGAGAGAGATAATTTGAATTGAAAGAGGCAAAACGTCAACTGAGAAGGTTATTAAGGAATAATGAGAAATTTTATGAGCTTACATGAAACATACCTAATATTGGACTACTGGACAAATTTAACTGATTATTAAGAATATGACTATTTATTTTAATGGCTTTCTTTATTTCTAGTGCTTCTACATTATGTAATCTGTTGCCATGGCCATTTTTGTGGAGAATATGAGCACCGGTGCTCATGAAAAATATGTTTTGTTTTCAATTGAAAAAAATGTCACCGGATACAAAATTACATCCATTATTTTTACTCCAAGTAAGCTACGGAATTCTAGTTTAAATTCTACGTCCTACACTCTATATTATATGAATCAGAAATTAAAAAAAAATGAATTTCCCCTTTTAATTAATTCAAGCCTTATTTAAATGCCTACATGTTTTCCGATACTTGGCAGTTCTCTTTGGGTGTGGAACACACTGCGATAGTTGGTCGAAAAGCTGTTTGTGAGAGGGACCATTTATGTATTGGTAAATTCACTGTAAACCAAATATCGTTGACAGTTAATTTTATGGGGGAAATACTATTTAATAGACGAGTGATGCCACGAATGTCACAAAATGTATTGCAGCATCCAACAGACCGTGGCGGAAATAATTTCATTTCAATATTCCAATAAAATATTTGCGATTAACAGCACTGAGATTTTTTTTGATTTGCTGTTGATGTAAAATAATGTTTGGGTCTATGGCTTTCAATAAATATGCAAAGTTATGGAAATGAAGCGGTTTACCGAACCCAAGAGAGTTACTGACGATAGGTCTTTGAAGCATCTTCCATTTAACTACCGGTATAACAAACATAGAATTTACACCTTAATAATAATAATAACGAGTTTCCCGTTTTTACGCATCGCGTGGAGTTTTTTCCAGGTTCCTACCTACCAATAATAACGAAAATATTTGAATAATTTGTATAACTTTTAGGAGTTATATGGGGCGATATCTAGGGATGCAGACCAGAGGTGGCCGCAAAAATCAACAGTAGTATACACTTACAATTTGTACGATTCGTACCGAGTCAAGAATTATAAACTATTTGCCTTTTCGCAATTCTATTAACTACCAGAAAAAAACCCATTTTATCGATACTATGCAAAATAGGATATCGTCGCTGGAAAGGCATAAGAGACTTTGGTCAAGAGGAGTTAAATATGCAGTTTTGATCAGTTCTTTTTTCTGCATCGAATGTTCAGACTCTCATTTAATTCTGAAGACTTTTGGGGCTCTTCAGCTATCTAAAATATATTTACCATTTGAGAGAAGGCTCGACTCAAGCCACACAAGTTTGGGACTTTTTTTAGCTTTTTGTCGCGTCAGATAACTCATTGAGAGCATTGAATTAACTGAGTTAACTTTTTAAAATTAAAATACAACCAGGAACTGAAGACTTATAAATTTCAATCTAAAAAAATAAAAATAATAATTTAAAGTGCTCCAGTGAAAACTTCCCAAAATGGCGCTTCAGTCCTTTTGCCTTTCCGGCGACGATATCTCTTTTCATATGAGTCTCATCAAAAGCATTCTCTTTGTGTTTAGTAATTGGAAATAAAATAAAAACAAATATTTTCCTTTTTATAAACAAGCCAATCAAATTTAAGTAATAATACGATGAATCCAAATAATGTGAAAAGCGGTGTATTGATCAACTTCGAAGCATGGTAATTTAGCTGTTTACATTGAGGTTGATTGAATCGCTGAGACTGGTCTCCCTAGATGCGGCGCCCTCTTTTCGCGTAGTGTGTCATTATAATTATGTGTCGTCAGTGCAAGAGACAATTTAATGTGTTTTCCGATTCTACGCTTTCTTGGTCTTGAAAATAATTTACCGGAGAGAAATGTAATTGCGTTGGATGGTCGACGCCATCTGTGGTGTAATGGTATAACTATGGATAAATATGCAATAAAAAATGTTTGTTTTAGCAAAATTTACGAACGCTTGTGAAAAATATCAGAGTATGTCTAGATCAGAGGTTCCCAAACTTTTTTGTCCCGTAGACCACTTGCCGATTTTTTATGTTTTGTATAGACTCCCTGCTTTCCTAATATTGATTTCTTTTAGCGTTGGGAAAAACTTCAAAGTTTTGTGAACGAAAAAAAACCACTAGTTGGTAGAGATTTGAAATCGAAAAGTACTAACAAATAGACAAAATATCCTCCTCAAAAAAGTACTAGCAAACCAACAAAATTTACACCCCGAAAAAAAGGCACTAATCGGTAGAGATTTGAAACCGAAGTAATAGCAAATCGACAAAAATCCTCCCCAAAAAAGTGCTAACAAATCAACAAAATTTACCCTTCGAAAAAAAAGCACTAGTCGGTAAAGACTTAAAATCGAAAAGTATTAACAAATCGACAAAAAGATGAAACTGAGAAAGAACCAGTTCCCCGCCAAACCTTAGGGAATTAATAAGAGAGTATTACGTAAGTACCTACATAGGTACTATCTCTGAGGTGGATTATTACATTTGCGGGAAGCCAACATTTTGGTGACGGCCTGCCTAAATGGAATTTACTCTAGTGGACCCCCATTTACATCTCATGCACCTCCAATTTTTTTTTTCATTGACATGGACCCCTTGCAGGTCGGAATCGACCCTTGGGGGTCGAATAGACCACTTTGGGAAAGACTGGTCTAGATAGAGCAGAGGTTTCGAGTTCGAGTCTCAGTCGCGATTTAATTACTTTTATTTTATCTGTCTCCTTCTGTCTCATATTTCCTTGAAAATTATTGATATTATTTCATATTTTAGTAGAAAGCAATTAATTTGTGGTTTGACATATTTAATGCAATAAATAATTACTTTGTATTAGACCAAAGATTTAATTTAATTTTTTTTGACCAATCGGTTTTGCTTAGCCTGAGCATAATTAGGGTACAAAATTAAACTAAACAAAAAATACAAAGTGTGCGTTTATATATATTATACATACGGAGAGAGAACACAATATAAAATAAAATAAGAAAACAGTGAGAAAACAAAAGAATAATATTTAAATTATAACAATAGAACAGAGAGAAAGAGAGAGATAATATTAATTGAAAGAGACAAAACGTCAACTGAGAAGGTTATTAAGTAATAATGAGAAATTTTATGAAAAATATGCTCATATTCTCCGCAAAAATGGTCATGAAAACAGGTTACATAATTTTGAAGCACTAGAAATAATGAATAAAGCCAGCTAATAGTTATATTCTTAATAATCAGTTAAATCTGTCCAGTAGTCCAATATTAGGTATATTTTCCAGTAAATTTATAAAAAAGACAAGACGTCATAGTAAAGTAACTTTGTTCAACATAGCTTAAGCTTTGTTAATTATTTATAAACACCTTATGTAGTCATTTATGTAAGCGCCGCTTCAAATGAAAAATCAACATCTCAACTTAGAAACACCTAGCCTTGAAAATATACGAATTTGGGTTGGTGCAAACACTTCACTTAATGTAAGGCGTAAGAAATCATAAACATTATATTAAGATCAGTATTCCTCATCTGCTACATGTTTAAAAATGAATCTACAACACAACGAACATTAACTGCAACCTTTGACTGACAAATTAATAATAATAAATAATATCTGTGCGCCCAAGAAAGAACGGAATGGGCAAAAAAGTTTTGAGTTAAGTATTTAGAATTGTTCCTTAGATACATATCTAGCAAGGAAAAATGAGATGTGTCAGAAAATTCTTCTTCTTCTTTGCTCACACATATATAATGATTGCTAATTTTGCTACAACTGCCCAAATTCAGTGAGACAATGGTATCCCCAATTTGTGTTGTGAGGCGGAACGAAGTGAGGGGGGAGGGATGGAGATGGGGAAGATGAACGCTGGGAAGTATAGGTAACTCAACCAGAGTTGAAACAAACAATATATGCTTAGCGTTGGGTGTATTGTGTATCAGTATATGCTCCAGTGGCGATGTATTTACGATGCGTCATGAAGAAAGAAACCTTTGTTCTTGTTTACGCCTACTTATTGTCACTAGTGGAAAAGGGACAGCAAGTGTTTACGATGATTCTTCTAGTATATTGAAAGTGCACTTACAGCGTGTCTTTTTCATGCAGCTCGACCGGGTGCTGTTGAAAATAATATTATGCATGTTAAAAAAACTTTTACAAAACTGACTTCAACACGCTTTGGCTTGGATCTCTGAAGTGTAAATTAATCAGTAATTGCTTAAAAAAATGAAGCTTCAAACAGAACACGCTGTACGTTAGCTATGTATGGTATCTGTGTGAGTAGGTGTGAGTACTGTCCCGGCCTCAAATCTGATTGAGAGACCTATACCTCGCTATTCAGATCGGGCCACTACACTAAACCCATTTGAAGCAACGTCCCGTTAATGAAATGTGGTGATTCACCATTGATATAATGTGGGTATCTACCACTGTGGAAAGCGCTTGGCATGTAATTCAATAAACATGGTTCCAAGTATTCCCAAAAATACAATCATTATTATTTGATATAACCAGGTATCATGAAATGTGTTCCGCGGCAATGCTGCTCCATAGTTTGTCGGGAAGCTGTAACATGACGAGCGCCGTAATAAGGTTTGTATATCAAGTAACAAACTAACTATACACTGCGGAAAGCTGGAAAATGGTATGCCACACAATTTTGGCTTGTCATATCCTATTTGCTTCAAAATATTGAGCAATTATGCGTGATAATCTATCTCTATCTTTTCGACCTTTGACATTATCCGACAAATTATTTTTTCACACATCTAGTAAATTTTTTTTTATACATTTCACAATAGTGGAACGAAGCACATAAGATTATTAACGTATTTACATATATAAGTAGGGATACATTTTAATCCTAGTATGTATAAAAATCATAGGTTTTTCTTTACATATTTAGTACAAATTCTGCGAAAAGTGACGAGACTTGAGGCTTCCTTTAGGGCTTTTGGAAGGCTATTAAAAAGTTTTTGACCTTTATAAAAAACTCTGTAAGTTTTGTTTTGGGAAGCCTGTAATCATGTTCGTTAAGATAACTAAACGTGATCCTTAAATTCTATTTCAATCACAGGCATGTATACTTCATTCTTTGTCAACACCACGCATAATAGCCGTACCATCAGGATTGGTATCAGACCTCCAATGTGAAGCTGGCTTCATTTCCTTTGACTACCTTTTACTAAAGACTTTCGGATTTCATCTACAGTTTTATATGTTCAACCTTCTATCAATGACATTATAAGCTCACCCTCCTCTATCGAAAATACTTCCATGATTTACAAAGTTAAGCCATTTCTCAAAGGAAACCTTTTAGAATTATATTATAATAGAGTTTCAGTATCGTTTCTTTTATAATACTATCGATGACTTTGAATTTTATGAGTTTTTTTCACATTTAATCAATCTGCTTACAAAATATTTCCCTGGGAGGTTAGGAAAATTTTCCTGTCTAAGGACAGTCAAATTTAAATATACATGAAATGATTATAATAGTAGTTGATGCCAATATGGGTTTCATTTATGCGATAAAACCATTATTGGCATTACAATATACTCTAAAAATAAAATGTTATTTAAAAATGAAGGTACAAAAAATAAAGAACATAATCCAAAGTAATAATTAGCCCAGAAAGTAAAAGAGTAAAAAACCCAAAATGGCCATACAAGTGACTGTTAAGTGAAGATAAAAAGCTGAATAGAAGCAAAATAAATAAGTATTTAAAAATAAAAATATGTATCTACTACAAACAAAAAAAACAATATAACAAGAAAAGTAAAGTAAATATGTCGTTCAACAGTGTATTTTTCCTTTATTTTACAAGAAGTTTTATTATAGTGTGAATTAATAAATGTTTAGGAAAGTATTAATTTGCTTCCGTCTCTCGCATTATTTTTTTCACTTGTTTGAATAAATGATCGCGCCGATGCGTCATCATACTAAATAGATTGTTGTCGGTCAGCCTGTTGTGTCTCCGACTGATAAATATTAACGTTGCGCCTGTCATCATAATCCTCATGTACCTACCTAAGAAATAGGCGCTTATTCAAAGTAGAAAAAAGTATCACCTTAGTGAAAGATCACCTTTCAAAAACGAAACGTTGCTTTAAATGATCTGAATATCCAAGTACTTCTCAATCTTCTTCTTTTCCATGTTCTTCCCCTTCTAACTCCCTCAGCCCAAGACATACCCCTGTTGGAGATGCCGCAGTTCCACTAAACTAGCCCAAGAAAGTTGGAAGCAGTTGGTACTTTTGTATGAAATTTACATAAAAAAAGAAAAATAAGAATGTTTTTTTCAGGGGCTCAAAAAAATATTCAAATACCCACCGACATTTTCTTCCGTTAAGTCACATCTATTTAAGAAGTCGGGGAACGTTTTTACTTGCTTCATACCTTTAAAACTTAAAAGCTGATGTTTTGACTTCACTCAGAGGAATATAATTTTTGTTAATAATAATCATGCAACGATTCCCATTACCATTCCAATTCCAATTTTAGATTGTTTTTGTTCGTTTCGGATCACTTATTAAAAAAAAAACATTTTTTTCCCAAAGTTAAAAGTTAAACGATAATAGTTATTAATTATAAAGTGTCCTTATTCCAGAAATATTTTTATTCCCAAACGCTAGCGAAACGCATTTTCTGATTCAAGTTGATAGGGAAATCTTTTCAAATGAATCAAGAAGTGGATAGATACAATGGACGCATTGCTACAAGAAGAAATAGAATGAGATCAAAACAGAAGCAATTTCCTTTAAAATGTTGTGTCTGACTCATACCGTAGTGCGCTAGTACTCGGTTGTATGTAATCTGCTTACACTGAACGCATAGTTCGCAGGAGCACTAGTCTTGTTCACCCATGCCTGAAAAATATTGATAAACCACAAAGCAATCTCCCAAAGGGTGGATAAGAATCACAGTAGCAACCCATGTGAAATATGCTCAGATCTCCCCAAAGACGGCAGGCTGCTTCTTATTTGCAGTTTGTTCAAATGTCAATGGGACACTGTCTCAATGTGTTCTTCTACGTAAAATAGTTTATTTTTTATTTATTTGAATTATGACGGTTTGGACTAACCTTCAAACGTCTAAGCTTAGATGGCGACCAAATGATTGGCAAACATTTACTAGGCTTTGATTCAGTCAACAATTTTTACCGTCACTGGTGTTTCATCAAAGGTCAGAACGAAAATCTAAAAATTTGAGGAGATGATAATGGATTTTTTTACTATCTGATGATTGTAAGAAAAGTGAGTGGTTGCCCTCATAAATTAAACAAATTATGCACATAAAACCATAATAAGATACATCACATAACGTTAAACTAAAAAAAAATTGACTTAAATTTCCCGATACAAAAAGTAATTTGTATAAGACCACTGATTTTATTTATGCCGAGTTATTATTTCGTTTTCATTAAATATATCAAACCACAAAAGTGTTTGCTCTCTACAAAAATACTTATTTGTTAGTTTTATAAAATAATGTGGTATGTATTATCAAAAATTGATGTCATTCCAAAATAACGAATAATTATTTTTTTATAGCTTTTGTTCAAGCTGTGTAATAATTTACAGGTACCTACTTATTGAAAATAAATGTTAGATTTTTTTTCTAAAATATCAAATATCATTGACCGGTATAGTAAAACATTCGCCTGTAGAATTAAATATGACAGGCACTTGAATTGAAAATCCCTCGTGAAAATACAGGGAAGCAAAGCGCTACAGGCATTGCCTGAGGCTATGTGGTTTTCAACAGGCGAAACGAACTCCACATAGCAGGAGCTTCACAAGCCTTTCAGAGCAAAAATAACCAACAACACAACGAATAAAGCTTTACACGTGTTTATACAAAATATACTTGTATTATATTGAACGCCGATATTTGCAAAACTCAAACACGCATTCGAACTTTGTTGAAGATATACTTGCACTACGGGAATTCATACTCAACCTTAGAGTATATAGAGTGGTATCTATTCAAGGCAGTGTAGTCAGTTTTTGATGATTTTTACCGGACTCAGCGGACCTGGGCGTGGCTAAGACTAAGGCTAGAGTGTTTATACATCCATTCATATCACATATCGACATAATGTTTTTGTTTATTCGTATAACCACTTTTTTATAGTATTGTGATCAACAAAAATATAGCATTTAACCTAAAAAACCGTTAATTAGTGTCAAGTTTAGTGGCACAATAAAAAATGTGGGCGGAGTCCCGCGGTGACCCAGGATCCCAAGATCATCGTGACAGTACATAGAAGCGGTGTATTATATTTGCTGTCTCTTTCTCTCTCATGGTGTACGACGTAAAAACCAGGAGAAAGTGATTTATCCCAAGTTTGTATAGGTTGGGTAAATATAATTAGTTCTCTCTCCATACGTTGTAACTCCAAGTACTCGACACTCTAAAGGCTGATTCACACCAACGTCCAGATCCGCTCAGTGCCGATATTGTTCCGCAAGAGAGCTTATTGATATGGTATGAATATCAATCAAGGAGTATGTGCCAAGACAAAGTTGTGTGGCAGTATATCCTTCTGCCCGCCCTTGTGACATTTAACTACTTATTTAGTTAAATAATTATTTTGAAGTGTAAAAATACTTACAACGCAGATTTTTTTTTTAAAACCATTTTTTTATCACTAAATAATATTTTTAATAATTAATAATTAATAAAAATATTATTTAGTGTTAAAAAAATGAATTTGATTTTAAAAAATCTGCGATATTAGTATTTTTACAATTCAAAATAATTATTTGACTAACTAAGTAGTTAAATATCACAAGGGTGGGCAGAAGGATATACTGCCACAC
This sequence comes from Drusus annulatus, assembly GCA_022651775.1. NCBI lineage: Eukaryota > Metazoa > Arthropoda > Insecta > Trichoptera > Limnephilidae > Drusus > Drusus annulatus. Next base: position 18,388 of record JAGWCC010001211.1, on the reverse strand, counting down.
AACTTTGTCTTGGCACATACTCCTTGATCGATATTCATACCATATCAATAAGCTCTCATGCGGAACAATATCGGCACTGAGCGGATCCGGAATATTTTACACAAGAGCTTGTTTATTATGTTACAACTGCAGACATGCGCTTCTACTTTAAAGCATATATGATTTCAAAACATTTATCGTTGAGTTTATGCAAATATTAAAGGACCCGGCATTAAAGTATTATAATAATGTATTAATTATTATTTAAATTTAAAATTGAGAGAACAATAAAATAAAACTTTTCAAGATTAATTAGCAGAAGCCATAAAAATGATGTTTTGATTTTGTGTAGAAGAAAAATGTCAAGGTTCTGCCATCACCCGACTTGCGCGTGTGGGACTCTTAATTATTGTGTTTGATCTGGGCGAGGTTCGTCGCCTGGAGTGAGCTAATGGTACTACAGCGTGCTCTTTGCACCACCGTACACTGTACAAATGCGCACCCAGTAGGCACACTGTATACGGTGGGCTGCAGTACATTTTTTTTTCAGAATTCTAATTCGTCTTGGTTCTCAAAGTTGCTCATTCGAATACTGATTACATAAAACATTTTTCAAAAATGTCCTCTACTCCTTTTTTTTGAAAACCCAATAATTATTTACAGATAAACTTGCATTTACGGTATGAATATATAACGTCCTACACGGCCGAATTTTTTAGCGAAACAGTGGAAAATATATGAAAATTTCACTATTTACCACACCAGAGTAATTAAACTACTAAAATATAAATATTGTGTAAAAAAATGATAAAGTGAAATTGCTCTAAGGTAGAGGTTTTTAAACATTCGTCATATTTGACATCGTTTCAATTTTACGATTAGAGCTATTTTAATGGTCCCCGCTAAACGTTGATTCTAGGTCCGTTTCAGTTTTTAAACAAATTATGATCAGTTGATAATCAAAATAACACAACCGTTATGCTTTTCAGGTATTCAAAATTTGTACAAAAGCTGAAATGGACCGACAACACACCAACCTAGCCTCATAGTATTAATATTGTTGATAACGCCCCGAACGGTACATACGAGTATATATGTTCTGAGTGATAGATACTTGGTAGAAGTATCGCCGTGGTGAAAGACCACCATTCAGAATCGGAACGTTACTTTAAAATGGCTTTAGCCGTGTTTGGTGACCAGATCTGAACAGTCAGGTACTTTCCAACCTTCCTCTTCCCCATCTCCTTCCCCTCCCTACTAACTTCAGCCTCACAATATAACCCAGTTGGGGATGCCATAGTCTCACTAGCTCTAGACGGTTACTAGCAGTTGGGACTATTGTGCGGTGTTCACTATTTTTTTCCTGTAGTCCGTGTCCGAAACGCGTTTATATTATATTTTTAAGGTCGATTTTTTGAGTGTGCGACTAACCGCATAAAACGAAACTTATATTATTAGGGTCAAAAGTACCACTGAAACTAAAATTATAATTAGGTTTTAATCTAAATAATCATACGCAACTTTTAAGACCCCCGAGAGAATGATATCTCAAAAAAGCAAAAAAAAATGTTTACCTTAAAATGACGGCGCACCTTACTTTACAACTGAATAGCCTATATATACTATCGTGACCGATGCACTCAACGAAAAATCAACAAGTTGACGAGCTACTCGAGGCCAGCCGCAGCAAGGTTAGTATGTCGGTGCTTGTGTTTGCAAAAGTACCTTAGAAACCATAGCGGAAAATTTGCAAGGAAATTTGTTGTCTTTGAAATTGCCCCTCTATCACAGAATGCTAAGTTCCTAGTCTCTGAACCCATAGGTCGCTGGGTTGAGACACGGTGTTTTAGCAAATAATAACAATAATGCACTATTAGTTTTAAAAACAAAAATTACACTAAACTGGTAAACTTAAAAGGGTTTTAAAAACCAAATTGCTTAAAAATCCTACATGCAATACAATTATTCAAATTTAATTTCTTTAAAAACTTCCTTTATTTGCTTTGTTTCGGTTTTCTCCTTACCGCCACTGGCTGTAAGGATACAATCCTTACAACCAGTGGCGGCTCGTGACTTTTTAGTGTGCTAGAGTGGTAAGATTGAAAAAAACGTCATCATTGATGTTGTTGTAGCCGAAAACATTTTTTTTTTTCGAAATTTCAACTTTTACATGAAGATTTTTCAGAAATCCGTGCAGTGCACCACCAAAACTGAAAAATCCTGAAAATCTTCATACAAAAAATAAAATTTGAAAAAAAATTAAAAAAAATCATACTCGGCTACAACAACACCAACACTGTCATATTTTTCAATCTTGGCACTCCAGCACACTAAAAACTCACGAGCCGCCACTGCTTACAACTCAATGTCCTCACTGTCTGCTGAAAACCCTACACGCATTGTGATAAAACATTTCACTGTCCTTTTGTTACTTGTTATATTTACACTGTTTGCAATAGTGAGAAATTAGTAATTCTGTATAAGTAAGAAATTAAAATATGTAAATCAAAAAAATATATATACGAGTATATACAGCTGCATATTCCATTTATTTGAGATTCTTGACTTAGATAATTGATTGAATCTCAGAACTCGAACTTTGTACAAGAACAGTCCAAAATTTTACAATTATAATTTTATTTTACAAGAAAAAAAAAAATGTTTGCAATAATTTATGATCTACGTAAAGAAGTTTCATGTCTCATTTTTTTTTAATATTCATAATAGGTAATTTAAAAAATTAACTGTTTATATTTCTCCTATAAAGTTGACAAAATTGAGTTAAGAGATCTACTAAGTAAGGTGTCGATACGTGGTCCTAATATCTGGACTAATAGCTGTAATTTTAGAAAAAAATGTGCACCTGTAATGTCTGTAATGAGGGGTAATTCAGCTAATACGCTGTGACGCCTTGCGGAATTTCTAAGACCTCGGGAGGCGATTCATCAATTAATTAGCACAAGGATTGGCTAGAGCAGAGGAACTAAAAATAGATGCTAGGATTTCAAACGATTTATTCAAAATATGTCTGACTATTTTTCTCAATAATTTGCCTCTGCAGCAATATAAGCCTTTATAAGACTTTATGTGGAAGAAGGTTAAAAGAAAATTAAAAAACGAATATGCTATTATTTATATTATTGTAGCCGAAAAAATATTTTTATTATTTATTTTTAATGTCATGTCACTTACCAATTTATAATGTAAATATACAAAAGCTGTTTTTAGCAAAAAGCAGAATTTCGCTTCACGAAAATAAGAGATTTCGTCTATCTCGAAATAGTGATGGACATACAACACCTTAACTTTAAGTCATAGTATTTATATTACTTTGTTATTAGGTAATGCTACGTCATTTATTTATTCATTTATTTTGGTACGCCGGTAAAGAGCGATCCCCGGAAATCATCAAAGCAGCTTATTAGGTCACTTACAAATTGGGAATAGAATCAGACTAAGGAGGCAAATTTGAGAGGAAAATAGCAATAATAAAATAAATTGCTTAAAAATTAGTCCAATCGCTTAATTACATATAAATAACGTTTTGTTTTAACTTGTAAAGATACCTAATTTTAAAATTGAATTGATTTTATTTCAAACATGTTCAAAATATTTCATTTTAAACCTATAAATCTACTACATTAAAGGCTGTCCATTTAAATAAATTGTAACGTAATCGAAGAAAAAAAACTATTAAGTTTTTTTGTGGCATTATAAAATATTCAATTCACCGACCATCATCTGCCATCGGTAAACTTTAACAGTTGACGTAGATAAATACATTACAAAATAATTTCCCATCATTATTCAGAACCTCGCACTCGACAAAAAACATTAACTTCAACTTAGCATAAATTATTCCGGCAAATAAAATAATTATTCCATTTGCATTTCCATGAGTAATTTCATCCGACGTAAAATTACATCAAACAGAAAAGGGTTTTTGAAGTGGAAAAGGTCACGTGACTATAATCGTTGGGCTTATATTATATAAGTGATTCTCAAACGTTTTAATATTACATGCGTTCCTCAAGTCCTGCTTTTTTTCCCCTTGTTTTGTTGTCAGGGACTAGCTTTAATATTATTAAATTTGTAAAGCGGAAACCTATTATATCTGGAGTACGAGAAACTCATGAATATTTATTTCTGAAAACGCTTTTCTGGAATATTTATGCCAACGCAATAGCTTTCAGTTCGTCCCGTAATTTTCATCATAAGCTATAACTATGAGAATACATACACATATGATAGTTAACGTTTTTCAGAGTGTTGTTGGAATATTTTTCATATCAACAGGAAACCATTTTTTTTTGTTTGCTTTTTGTTTTTGTTTTGAACGTGTTTGGTTTTTTTTTTTTTTACTCTCTGTAAACATACGTGTACAGTGTGGCGCGTGATCTGTACGTGCTTTTTTATTGTTATTTTTATTTATTTATTTTAACGGTTTTGAGTTTAAACTACAACACGGACGCTTTGAGCAGTAACTTTAAAATCTTTTCGAACTAAATAGAAAATACCTGATTATTCAGATATCGTGAATTTCTATCGGGAGATTGGTGGTTCTATTCCAGATTAAGACTAACTTCTAAAAATTACGCATTTTTTCTTCTCCCGTTTCAACCATTTTTCTCAGCTAAAATTATTCGTGATGTTACGTTATCTTATGGAATTGACTTTGATATCGTGTACTGTTCAATATAGAGGGTAAATTAATTGAAATCTGTTTTTAAGCAATATTGATATACATAATACTATATATTATTATGTTCTGGGTGTTGGGTTAGTGAGCTAGAAAACAACAATGGGTACACAAATATTGCAAAAGAAATGCAATTTAGTTAGTAATATAGCTTAAGGGTCAGTACCCAAAAAATTCACTTTATGACTTTATAGTACAAGTAAAACTACAAATTATTTATCTGTCAATTCTATACGGATAGTATACATTTTTTTAATCATTAATCTTTAAAAAAAATTACGAAATGTATACTGCAATTTTAAGTACAACTTTCAAAAATGCCTTCTCTGGTTTTAAAACTGCAGTTTTTACTGACAATGCAGTATGTTTTTCATAGAATTCTAAAGATTATAATAAAAAAAATTGTATTCAATGGAAACCTTCTACAATTTTCTAACTACTCATAAAAAAATAATCAAATAAATCATTTGAGTATTGGTTATATTCGAATGCTACAAAGTGACGTTTAGCGTCATTCTTGAGTTCTGACCCTTAAGTCTGCTAGACTCAGGTCTTTCAACAGGTGTTTTAATCAAAATTGAAAGGCAGGTCTTCCATACGATTCCAAGAATACTCGTTATCAATGTACACAGGATTGTAACAGGTTATGTGAAATCATGTTTTTTACCCAACATGGGTGACTGACATCGTTAAAAATCTATCTGAAAAGTAAAAAAAATATCTTAAGACCAATTGCGAATAAAACTTTCATTACGATGTTAGAAAACTGGAGTATTTTTTTCCTGAAGTGGAAAACTTTCCAACGAAGTAGTGTCTTTACGATCGAGCGTCAGTGGGAACTAATAGAACTGTGTGCTTGCTGGCAGTACATTCATTGGTTAGATCGATGTGGCTTTCATTTCACACTCACACCCAACTAATCATCAATAACTATATGTCAGCAACACCTCTCATCCCTTCGAGTCTGTATTTTTTATGTACCTGTTTATTGTAGATTTCATAGAGTCGCGATAGGCGATAGTAAGCAGACGATCGAAGCGTTACTTGAAAAACGTATGTACAATAGAAAATTATTGCGACAGGTGGAAATATTAGCATTCACGGAATAGTTAAGAGTTATATCGAATATTGACAATAAAATATAAATTGAGTAATTTTAGTTTATGTACAAACCAAAAAATTACGATTTATCTTTGTAACTGCACCACCTCAACTGAAAATCATTATATTAAATAATTTGATATGACAATATAACAACATACATATTAAACGGAAGACCTAATTTCTACAATTTACTACAACTACAAAAATAATAGATGAAGTACATATCGTTGCTGGAAAGGCAAAAGGGCATAATAAAAAAGGGCTTGCCTAACTACCCGTATACAATTAACAAATAAATGATTTGTGGTATTGCTTGTATTAGAAAGCCAAAAATTGTGTATTTTTGGATGCTGAACCTTAAGCGTCACTCTTGTCGAAACTTAGTTGAATATTCAGTTTTTCTGCATTGAATGCTCTGACTCTTATTCGATTCTGAAGACTTAGCCATCTAAAATACACTTACTATTTGGGAGAAGGCTCGACTCAAGCGACACAAGTAGTTTCTAAGGCCGACGTGAGTAAAAAACATAAATTTCAAATGTGTAGGTTTTTTCAATTATATAATAAAAGCACGATACTCGGCCTTTTTTAGCTTTTTGTCGCTTCAGGTAACTCAGTGAGGGCATTGAGTTGACTTTTTTTTTAAATTCTAACCAGGTACTGAAGACTTATGAATTTTATTGTAAAACAAAAAAAACTTTGAAGTTCTCTGGTGTTAACGTCGAAAATGGCGCTTCTGCCCTTATGCCTTTTTGGCGACGATATCTTTAGTAATTCAATTTGTTAATTAATATTGTTTGATAATTATATAAATTACTATTCAAGAATATAAACTTCTTGATACCTATTTCAAATTGATATTAAAATGCGGTATAATCTGTCATACCGCATTTTGATGGGGTGGCATATAAATCTAATAAAAAATAAAACCGATAATATCAAACACCTCTCCTTCCGCCAAGACCTAGAGATATATTTCATCGGAGAACGTTGTATTCAACACGAGCAAATACCTAATTTGTGGGGTCATAATATGTTTTGTTTTTGTAGCTCTCGCTTCATATAATTTATTTTTAAAAATTTAAATATAAAAATGTAGTATATAAAAAGTCTGGTGTTCAAAGTGGTACTCTGATTCTGGGAAAATGTTGAACCTCACTGGCGGAAAATTTATTTTTGGGCATAACATCACTGTTTCTCATGCAAATCCTCCGTCAATTCATTCCATTGCACCGAGTATACTTGCCGGCCTCGGTTAATCTCATACGTTGACCATAAATAGTTTCCCACTGCTTTTTTTGGTAAACTAATTTAAATGAGTAGGTGCAAAAAACGCATAGATGTGATAAAAACTGATCTTTAATAATCTATCAAAGGTTTCTCACTTAAAACAGACAGCAACAAAATACAATGTGTAAGGATGCGTATAATAAAAATAAATGTTGCAATATACCTACACAGATGTAATAATATAAAATTATTAACAAGTATTTGGTGGTTTGACATTATCAATGAAAATGAAATAATAACTTTGTAAAAGACCACAGATTTAATATAATTTTTTATGACCGACCGTTGTCGCTCAGACTAAGCACCATCAACAGTTAGTTTAATTTTGTATCCTGGTGATGCTTAGGCTAAGTGAAACCGGTCGGGGTTATGAAAAAATAAAATAAAATAAAAATTAAAAAAAATATCTGTGGTCTTATACAAAGTCATTATTTAATTTTCATTACTTTACAAATTGGTAACGATTATTATTTAATTAATTATATTTTTTAATTTAATTAATTATTTATCTGTCAATCACCCAAATAAATTCCGCATTAGTAGTGAGAAAATTATTATACGAGTATATTCATTGCAAAGTTACAATTCGATTTTCGAATGCAGAATTGCAATACATGTATTATTATGGTAAGAAGCTGCCCAATAAGCATTGCAGATATATCAAACTCAAATCAAAACCGGAATACCTTCAATTTGATTATCGCATGTAAATAATTCATGGTTCGTAGGGACTTGTCAATATGTACGAAAAGCAATCGGGAATATATTGAACCAATTCACACCGCAATAACTACACAGTCCAGGGCCATAGCATGAACTGATTGACACTATAAAAGTTTTTTTTATCAATATTATCGGTGATTAGTCGACGCTTCACGTTCATAATCGGCAAATACCTTTGATAGTAGTTGAAACCGACTAAATGCTGCTTATTTATCAAGACCGTTCGAACCCTAGATACAGTTGTCTACGTGTTGATAAACAAAATCGTTTCGACAAATATTTTGTAATAATCTAAATTATTTTGATATCTTTTAAATGAACGGAAGACAGATTTGAACTTGGGTAAATGGTGTTTTAGCGGCTATTCAGGATTATTTTAGTAAATGGTCGAAAAGCAACCAGCAAAAATGCCTAAAATTATCCATAAAATGAACTTTAATGACTTCTACGTTTAAAAGCGACAAAAATACAGCTGTCGTTGCCATAGATATTATGTGTCTGTGTTACCATTGTAGGGTGGTTTTTCTCCCGGCATTGTCAATATTTTTAATTTATTGAGTAAAGCCGGGCGCGCTAGCGATATTGATAAACTAACATCGATACCTTAGTTTATCGTATCAATTCTGCTTAGTTATCGATATGGCCGTGCTTGATCTCCAGGTGCGGGAAGAAGTTTTACTATCAAACGAGGGATGAATTAAGAATATGTGTATGATATTGAACTTACGTTACATTTAGTGAACCAAAAATCTTTTTTTGACAGACAAACTATTTTTTGGTAAAATAACTAATTGATTATGAGCAAAATACGCATAGATGTGATAAAAACTGTTGTTAAAACAATATTTATTATCAAAATCGTTTTCAGAAATCTTGTTATTTAATAATCTATCAAAGGTTACCCAAAATAGGCAGCAACAAAATACAATATGTAAAGATGCGTATATTAAAATAAATATTTTCATAAGAAGCAATCACTTTGTGGTTTGACATATTTAATGAAAATGAAATAATAACTTTGTATCAGATCACATATATAAAAAAAAATATAGTAAAATATATTTTGTGTCAGCCGGTAGGTCATAATTTTTTTAATAAAATCTGTGGTGTTATACAAAGTAATTATTTCATTTTCATTAAAATAAATGTTTCAATGTACCTACACAGAGATAATAATAATAACATTAGTTATAAGTGATACGGGTGGGTAGGTTTATGTATTGGAACGAGCCGGATTCGATTTTTACAGCGAGTACTAACTTGTTTCCTTTCCAAAATAACTCTGTTATAAATATGCTAAAATAATTTAAGGTTTTTTTTTTATAAATTAAAATTTAAGACGTAAGAAAAAAAATTGGTAGGTATCTGTGAAAGTAATTGAAAACAAAACTCAGAAGGATCCAGACTTATGGTACGAACCTTACATGAGAATTGTCACGACGCTGAAATAATCACCGGCAGAACCAAACGATGGTGTGTTTTAATACCAAGACTCAGCATAAAGCCCAGCAATCCTAGCCTCTCCTTGTAATATCCCGTGATTTTTCATGGGTCTACGCTAGTTTAACATAAATGTCGAGGTCGTTTAACTCGAAAATTCAAAATGAATATATTTTTTAAATCAATACAATAGTTTCTTAGTGACTAAATAAATAACACCCCCTCATACACACAAGCACAGCTTTTTTATGAGAGTACATCTTTATAATGATAATTTAGGTTTAAAATATATATATGTATATATTATAACACTTTACAATATATTGTATTATCTCTGTTTTGTATTATCTACTATGTATTTTTTTGATAAATAAATAAAATGTTGGTGATGTTTATTCAGTTGGCCGAACTGATGAAATTCAGAAATAATTTGCATCTGATCGGCGCCAAGTTTTGACTTTTCATTTTGTAGTGATGGTGTATGCCTTGATTTAAATATAAATGCGTTGGTGCCAATGACATCAGTTGCAACAAAGTCTTGCGGTCAGATTTGATAGCTTCATTTTTTGCTAATTTACTAAATTAATTTGAAATGACATTGCGTCAAAGAATATTTTACGGATCCATCCGATTTTTTAATTTGCATAATAATTTTCTCTACCCAACACAAAACGGTTGCTATTGTATTGTGTATATTATATCTTAATCATATGTGTTACATGGATCATACGTCAAACTTTTATCGATATAAAATGTAATGAAGGCTAAACTGTTATCTATGGGCTTTGTAGCTGAAAAACATGTTTTATAATATAAAACATGTTTTATTTTATAAAACATGTCTTTAAAAAAACAAAAGTGAATACCGCACATGAGTCCCAACTGCTTCCAACCCAAGCCAGTGGGACTATGGCATTCCCAATTGGGGTATCTTGTCAGGCTGAAGGTAGTGGGGAGAGGAACACGGCTAAAGCCATTTCAAGCACCCTTTGGATTCTGAATGCTGGTTTTGCACCAGTTCGTTACCCACGAGTGTCTACCACTCAGGGACGTGCCTCAAATATACCATGTGTTGTTTTATATTAATTAAATATAAAATATCACATATGAATTGAAAAAAATTAAAAAATAATAATAGGTGGCAGATTTAAATCCCAGCGTACGCTGATGTGCGCTGGGATTTGAACCCGCATCCTTTGAATTCATAGTCGAGCGTCTTAACCACTCGACCACGAAGGCCGTCTTGCATGTTATGCCTCATCGTTTTTACGGTTTTTGCTTAAAAAAGGTGGAATTTGTAACATTATTCTTACAAAAGTGAACTTGTACGAAATTATAATGGATTGTTTCAACAATATTGAAAGTTTAGTGGATTATTAGTGTTTGTTTCGGTGAAATCAATATTCTTACAATATTGACTTTTATTGTTGCAATTCAGATGTCGCTGTGGCAAATTAAACAAACCAAAAGATTAACAATTTAACTTGTTTTTTGTTGTTGCTAACATGATTCCAGATATACCAACCTATAAGAATAATGTTTTTTAACTACTTAACCATTAAAATCAATTAACTCGTATTGTCAACAAATGACAATTCTAAAACAGGGTTGTCACCTCGCTTTCATCTGTCACAATTTAAAAAAAATTTTATCCTGTAAAATGAGTGTAACCGACGCACTATCAAATATTAACAAGGCCAAGGTTGAAATCAATGCATTACATAATACTATTACGGACCCCGCACTAAAGCTAACTAAGACTAGATGGCCAAACTACTCGTATTTACAAATCTCTCCAACCTCTCCAGCACCATGTTGGATGTTGGTGTCAATGTTGCCATTCTCGAGAGACAGGTTAAGTCATATGAATACATGATCTCATCTAAAATATTAGAATCTAAGTCACCAAAAGATTCCACAACTTTATCAACCTTGAAGCTGGAGATGAGCTAGAGGAGATGACAAAAGATCGAAAAATGTCATAATATTCAACTTCCCGGAAAGCCCAGCCAGTGCCCAAGTCGATAAAATGACTGAAGATATGACGAGAATCTCAGCTCATCTATAAATCAAGCCACCATTACTACTTTTCGTCAGGGTATCAAGAAAACGGATAAACCCCGACCCCTAAAAGTTATGCTTGACGCCACCCAAGCAATCGACATTCTGAAAAAAAAGAATAATATTACCGAATACCCAGGTATAAAAAATTATTCCGATCAAACTCCAGCCCAAAGAAAATTTCTCACCAACCTTATAATAACCCTAGAAAAAAGAATTCAAGATGGTGAATCAGGACTAACGATCAAATACATAAATTGTAGAGATGGTGGATATCAGAATTGGGTGTACCTGCGGTTCCAGTTACCGGCGAGGAACCGGTTATTTATCCAGTTCTTTTTGGAACCAGTTTCTGGTGTCAGAAAAGTTCCACGAAGCAGATTTTTATATTCAAATCGAAAAATACTAGCAAATCAACAATGTTTCTCCCAAAAAAAAAGTACTAGCAAATCAACAAAAAAAAAACGGTTCCTCAGACAAATGATATTGATATTTATTTTCCAAAAAAACGGAACCGGTTCCTCACAGAAAAAATATTGACGGTTCCAGTGACCGGCTTGGAACTGGTTCCTTTTGACCGGGACAGGAATATCGACCATCTCTAATAAATTGCCGCACCAAACTTGATGAACTAAGAAGAGCACTTCTATTCCATCCATATCATATTTATTTTCTTACTGAAACTTGGTTGGACTCGTCTGTTAACACAGAAGAATTAGGCTTCACTTCTCATATTATCTATCGCTACGATAGAAGTACTATTACCGGTACCAAATCTAGAGGTGGTGGTGTTTTAATATCTGTCTCTAAATCAATAACATCGTCTAGACTTAAATGCATCCACAAAAATGTTGAACAGCTGTTCGTTCAAATCAAGACTAGCCTAGGAAAAGTTATTATTGGTTGTGTTTATATTCCACCTGGATCACCTTCGAAAATCTACGAAAACCACACTGAGGACGTCGAAGCTCTCAAACTAAAATATCCTGAAGCCAGATTGCTGCTTATTGGGGACTATAATATACCTAATATTGACTGGCTCACCCATAGTCATTCGAATAACCAACTTAATATCTCTGCCAATGCTCGTGAAGTTATCGATATGTCAACTTTTTAAAATCTTAAACAAATCAAAAATGTAATTAATCCTAATCACCAATTGTTAGACCTCGTATTTAGTAGTGATTCTTCTGTAAAATTATGTAAATCAATTGATCCACTTCTGCCTATCGATTTTCACTATCCTCCCTTAATTTTTACCATTGCGAACCTTGACCCTAACACTCAACCCGAAATCGTTCCATCCTATTCATATAATTTTGCCAAAGCAGACTATCCACAGATTTAAAATATTTAGAAAGTGCAAATTGGTCATTTCTAGACACTAACAATAATGTTAAACATAATTTAGATTCCTTTTACTCCATCATCAACACGGCTATCGATAAATTTGTACCCTCAACTCAACTGATACTATTGAAATATCCAAAATGGTTTAACAAAGATTTAAAACAACTTATAGTAAATAAAAAAAATCTGGCATAAAAATTACAAGAACAGCAAATCAATCTCAGACTACAAAACATTTCACAATTACAAAACTGAATGCAAAACTCTCTCCAAAAAATTATATCAAACTCACATACATAATACAGAACAATCTATTCCTTCAGATATCAAACACTTTTTCAAACACATTAACTCGCTAAGAAAAAACAAACCATCCATACCAACATCCATGCAATTCGAGGGAATAAGAAGCAGTGATACTACTGAAATTGCTAATTTGTTTGCCGACTTTTTTAAAAGTGTTTACGAAAAGGACATCCCATACGATCGTATTCCACCCTTTCATCCAAACGAATCAGTCCATATTCCTGCTATACATTTTAACGTTTCTGATGTTTCGCGTAAAATTAAGTCACTTGACATTAAAAAAAATGCTGGTCCCGACAAAGTGAATCCATTTTTTCTTATTAACTGTGTGTCAGTATTAGCCAAGCCACTTTGTCAATTATTTAATCAATCACTGATGACCGGCTGTTTCCCAGATCTATGGAAAATAAGTTATCTAACACCAATATTTAAAAAGGGCAATATTCACGATATCACTAATTATCGACCTATTTGTATGCTCTCAATAATCCCCAAATTATTTGAAAAACTCATATTAGATAGAATCTCTATACACCTTAATAAAATCATTTCACCTAATCAACATGGCTTTATGCCGGCCAGATCCACTTTAACAAATCTTTCACTATACGAACAATTCATATCAAGTGCACTTAATGATAAAACCCAAGTAGATTCAATATATACGGACTTCGTTAAAGCATTTGACAAGGTTAACCATAAAATCGTACTTAATAAACTTTGCAAACTCGGTATAGAAGGAAATTTGTTAGAATGGATAAAAAGCTACCTAACCAATAGAATTCTTCAAGTAAGAAATAACTCTTAACTATCTCACAAATTTATAGCAACAAGTGGTGTACCCCAAGGTTCACATTTAGGCCCATTACTTTTTCTGCTCTTTGCAAATGACATAATTAATGTATTTGATAACAATGTGCATGTGTTGCTTTTCGCAGATGATCTGAAACTCTTCAAACTCATAAAAACCACAGCTGATTGTTCTCACATTCAAGTTAACTTAAATAAGTTACATGATTGGTGTAAACTTAACCAACTTTTTTTTAAATATTAGTAAATGTCAGTCAATCAGATTTTTTAGAATTACTCACCCTTTCGACTATGATTATAAAATTGATAATATTTCCCTTACATCTGTCAATGAAATTAATGATCTCGGCATTACTTTCGATTCTAAATTAAATTTTCTCTCACATATCAATATAATAACAAGTAAAGGTTTAAAATTGCTAGGCTTTATTCTTCGAAATGCCAGTGAATTTAAAAATATTTCTACATTGAAAATCCTGTACTCTTCACTAGTTCGAAGTCAAGTCGAATATAATTCTTCTGTCTGGTCCCCTCACTTTAAAATCCACTCTGATTTCATTGAAAAATTGCAACATAAATTTCTAAGATACATTAACTACAAACTCGGTATACATATTGAAACCATAAATTATAATAATTTAATGAAAGAATTAAAATTACTAACACTTTCAGATAGGAGGCTTGTTTCCGACTAGACTTTTATTTTTAAAATTGTTAATGGTATTATAGACAGCCCTGATTTACTTAGCTTAATTACCTTATATGTACCTAACAGATCCACTCGATCCAAAATTATTTTTAATTGTAACAACAATATCAGGACTGAGTCATTTAAATACTCGCTTGTACCTAGATTGCATGCAGTGAGTAATTCTATCGCTGAAATAGTAGATATATTCAACTGCACTGAATCTAGTTACAATTAGGCTATAATAGCATACCTCTTTCTAAAATACTACTGTTAATTTTCTATTAATTTCATCATGTTTTTGGGTGCATTGTTATTTTTATGTCATTGTTATTTTTTATGTCACTGTTATTTTATTTTATATATATGTTATGTAAAAGCCCATGAGGGCGTATATAAATAAATAAATAAATTATAATTCAGACCTGAATCGATTCCTTCCCTGGCAATGGACGAGGAAACTAGCGTTTTATTTAGCTCGTGATAGTGAATACTAATGTAGACGCTGAAAATATTAAATGTTATAGTTGATCTAGAAATTCAAAACAGATAAATTTGCAATGACGCCAGCTTACTGTTTAAAGTAATATTCGAATGTGCGGCATCTTCTTGAATTCGCACACTGTACTTATGGTAAATTAGAAGAATACCATTGACGCTGATTAGTTGGACTCTATGAAGCACTGAAAAGAAAAACCTAAATAACTATGTTGTGGGCGTCTCTGTGTGACTGAAGTAAGTTTAATGTTTCCCTACTTCCCCACTTCTATAGATTATCTGTTCAATGCTTTGAAGGCAGGGATGCAAGAAATCTGTTTACCATTCAACCCAGTAATGTAATATTGGTTTCAATGTATTTTTAGATATGTGTAATATTTATGAAATACGGATATTTCAATTCGTTTCCGATTGTGTGAAGAAGCTTTGTGAATAGCGCAGCAAAGGTATTTTGTGCTGTAGGAAATACATTTCATAGTTTGTAAAATTCTTGGGAGGATATTTGCGATCGTGTAAATTTCCAATACCCGGCTATAGACGTACCTAAATCGGATCACCTATTTATACGAAGACGTAAACCGATTTTGGCACAACCGTACTTTCTTTTAGTAAACTATGTACATAAATAGTATCTAGATCTTTTGTTCGTATACACTTAAATATTACCTAACCACAATAATGGATTTGATTCTTTAAGAATTGGGTTCTATTCTATAGATAATTCAGGAATTTGAGTTGGCCGAGGTCTGATCCTTGCAAAGTGGCTTGCTTGGAAGGCTTTCATCCCTGCGAAATGGGTGGCGGCGCTTTGAAAGTCACCCCGCTATAATTGTATTTAGGAGAATTGGAATCAGGGCCATCCGCTCTGCCAGAATGCAAATGCTATTTGTCTCTAGGCATCGAGGATCTAACTGTATGGCGGACCGGACTCCTTGACTTGTCATCAGGTTATATTACCTAAATACCTCAGGCTTTCTTCAGCGTCATTATTCATCAACGGAATTTATGATTTCAGAACTTGGAGCCATTTTCATGTCCTTAAATAGTCACACCTAGCGTATTTCTATTAGTGGTAGATACTCTAAGAATCGCCCTGGCGAAAGACCACCATTCAGAGTTGTAACGTTGCTTGAAATGGCTTAAGCCGTGTTTGGTGACCAGATCTGAATAGCCAGGTACTTTCCAACCTTCATCTTCCCCATATCCTTCCTCTCCCCATTACCTTCAAACTCACAACATACCCCGATTGGGGATGCCAGTATCACTGGCTCTAGACAGTTGGGACTCTGTGGTATTCACTATAGAAAAAATCTGATTTGATTTAAATGTTCCATTATACTCGTATACACAATTGTTAACCGATATTTGCATCTCATTATTAAAGTGCTTTACGTTTGGGAGGTGATTCTACATGATAGTACAAGTAAAAAAGAAAAATCAAGAAAATCGAAATTACAATTTTTTTTCAGACAAAAAGAAGAAAAAAAAAAACCATTCAAAAGGTACTTTTTATTATAGGCACAATTAAACTTTTTTACTGGAATAGTTATAATTTTTTCAAAATATTACTAACTTGCGCTCTGGGTGAATCTCATACTTTTAAAACAAAGTGTTTTTTATTCCCAGCGTCCATTAAACTTCACTTTGTAAAGAACCACATGTCCATGTGACTTTGGGTACCTATGATTTCAACAATTAAGCTAAATTTTTTTACAGTAGTAACCTCGAACTTATTCAACAATCGCATAACGGGGAGTGGAAGGAGAGTGTAAGAAAATGAGGAGTAAAATGATGGTTGGGAAGCATCTGGCTTACCAAACACGGCTAAAGCCATTTCAAGCAACAGTGCTATAAGCAACAAAAAATACAGTAAAATGGACTATTTTAGGTTTCGTTCGTTGCTTGAACGATTTTAAAAAAATAATCCTTATTTTTAGCACTAAACACTTTTTGTAAAGCTTAATTACCAAAATAAAGTCTTAAATCACTTTATTTGTTCGTATGATATATAAATATATTTTAAATATATTTAAATATATTTAAATATATTTAAAGGAACTCCACACATGAGGCTCTGAGAGAAATAATTTCTTATCTATGATATTGAACCTCATGATAGTTAAATTCAAATTTTTAAAGTATTACTCAGTTTTGGTTACGTACGTCTTTTGATAGTTAGTTACGTCTTTTAACGGCTGTTTGTAACGTTTATTTTTAAACATATATAGTTGTTCAAACGACAATAAATATCACTTTTCAGGTTTATAAGAAAACTTTGTTTCACAGGGGAATATTCCTACGGTTCCTTCGCGAAAATAATCAAAATATTAATTATAAATATTATTAAAAATAACAAAATTGCGCAAAAATGTCAACATTATTTTTACATGTTTCTTATTATGAAGAAGTTACACGAGATTGAAAAGATGTGTAAGACAGGAAACATTGTGTGGAAATTTCCACACAAGTCAAGGATAGTAAAAAGAATTTATAATGCAATCTGGTATATCAATTTCATCCCGAATACATTTTCTTTTCATCGAATAAATAGTTTCCTTTCATTCTCCACACATTACTTTGTAGTTTTACAAAAATGTGTCATGTTGAATATATAACGGAATCTCTCTTTTTTTATAAAATACAGTTTTTTACATTTAAACGATTTTAGTTTTACTATTCAAGATTATATTTTTTGCAAACTATTTTATTATTCGATTATTTGAAAGATTTTTTATTTATAAAATATTAAGTAATAAGTTTGTTTATTTATAAAATATTATTTTTTCACGATATTTTTAAATGAAGTGTTAAGGGCCAATGTGCTATTACACGCTATAAAAATTAAACTAGTTTTTTTTTTAAAGTACATTTTAAAGCTCCATAGATTATGATGTAACATTTCAGGATAATGTTGCCAGAGCTCAACGTTTGTGTTTCAGCTCAAAATAAAGAAAAAATCAGCTTGGTAGTAAAGAATACTCATACGCCATTTTAAAATGTTCTTTTTATACCTACTTATGTTGCAAAATAACAACACAGCCCGGGAAGCTTAACTTTTGCAGGCGGGCAAAGCAGAAGCTAACGAACGGAGGAACTGTTTTTTTTTAAATATGAACATAGATTTTCGACCCAACTGATTGCGTTATATCGAAATGTACCTGATTGTGATATAAATTGTGATAAATTTTACTGAAAAACGACATTTATTAACGTTTGAACAACCACGAGAATTAAAAATATATATTTTAGCAGAAAACAATCACTTTGTGGTTTGACATACTTAAAAAAAATGAAAAATAATTTTGTAAAGGACCACGGAAGTTATTTTTATTATTATGACCTAGGTCACATAGAAAGATATTTTGCATTTGTTTAAAAATATTTATACGAGGCCTGTTCAAAAAAAAAGGTGAATTTTGAATTTTCGCGTTCTGTGTACA